>QRFJ01006393.1:0-39140 GCA_006176705.1 Cocos nucifera | reverse complement strand
TTTTTTGACTTAGTTTTGAAAGATTGTTATTATGTGCCTATACTATAGGAATGATTTTCTATTCATGCTTAGTACTAGAAGGCTATGTGATCACCTTCTTTAAGGACCATTGTAACATTCTTTATGAAAGAAATAAAATTGTAAATGATTTTTGATAAGCATCATAAATTTACCAATAAAAATATTAATTTATTAATTAATTTATATTAATTTTTAAGAATTATTAATCAATTTATATATAATTTTTAAAAAATTCATATTTTTATTAATTAAAAAATTAATTAAAAAATAATAAAAATTAAAAAATAAAATTTTATTATCAATAGAAAGAGCTCATTTTTTTGATCATAATGAAATAAATTTTAAATAAATAGAGCTAAACAAAAAAGATATAATTTTTAAAATTAAAAGAAATAAAAATTAAAAAAAACAAGAAAATGGGCTCAGCCGACTCCGTAAGCGAGCCACCAAGCCAAGCCAAAGCATCAAAGTAACTCAGCTATTTTAAGCCATCAGTCGGTCTACGATCCAGACGTGGACCACCAGCTCAGTAGAAATCGATGAATCAGAGATTGCCACATGGCGGACCTAGACCGGGTCCACAGAAATTTATCACGGCTCATAGGGTATTTTGGTCTTTTCACCTAGCGACAAAAGCGTCGATTGGCTATGGTGTGTGGTGCAGTTGGTCCACATGGTCCATAGGAACAGTAATTGCATGATCGGACGGCTGCGGTTGATTGCGGTCAAGATCGGACGGCGGTGGTGATTTCCAGGCTTGATTCAAATTCTATCAGCAATCTGGCACGATCCAATGGCTAGAAAATCAAGAGATGAAGATCCAACAGTCTAGAACACTCCTTGCGGTGATCAAGACTCCCGACGCATGATTTGCGGCCAAATTTCCTCCATCAACGCACGATCGGACGGCCAGAATTTAATCCGACTCGATCTGGGCTGATATGCATCCAATTTTGATGATTTTTGGACCGTTGGATTCCTATTGAATGGCCAGATTTCACCAGATTTCATGTATTTAAATTTTAAAATTTTAATTAATAAAATTTTTTTTTTATACTTTAATTTCTTATTTTTGGTTTTTATTGTAATTTAATTTCTGCACTTTAAATTATTGCTTTGCAAGTAGATGCTAAGATCTAACTAGTAGATCTTAGTACCAAGTTTAAATTCCTACACCTTTTAATTTTCACTTTTTATTTTTCGACTTCATTTTTGATCCCAAAACTCTTCTCTTTTTCTTTTAAAAAATTAAAGATTTCAAATCTAAAAATACTACCTTCCCTGTGGATTCGACTCGACTCACTGCTATCTACGTATTTTTAATTATTTTAAGAAGTTGGATTAAACTGATAAACATAGTATCTTAACGACAACATCGCATCCCTATCAAGTTTTTGGCACCATTGTCGAGGAAGGTTATTGATTTTTGATTTTGATTTCTTTGATTTATTAAAAATAATTTCGGTAAATGCATCAAGTTTTTGGCACCATTGCCGGGGAAGGCATGGATATTAAATTTTTGATCTCTTTGATTTTTCTATAAATAAATTATAAATAAAATTTTTATTTTTTTTATAAATATTGCTTGCTAATTTTTTTTTATTATTTTACAAAAAAAAATTAAAGAATAAAAAGAATCAGAAGTTTTGCTTGGTAAGATCAATCCTAACCCTAGTACTCTTTCCTTTTTATTTATTTATTTATTTATTTTATTTTTAAATTAATTTAAAAAAATATTCATTTAAATCTAATTAAAAGTCTCATGATAAGATTAGAAATTATAACTATTTAGAACATGCATTATATTAGTTTTATTCATTTATTTATTTATCTATTTATTTTTTGGTGATTGCTGGAGGCAAGGTAAGCCTTTCAGAATACAATTAGTTACATGCATCTAGTTTAAATTGCATAGAATCCTTTAATTAAAAATTTTTTATGCATATTCATATTAAATCAATTTAAGGGTGTAACCCAATTAAACAAGATAAGGTGGGGATTTGATCATCCTTCTTTGGTCCACAAACAACCAACCAACATCCTGCATTGACCTAAGCCTTTAAATTAAAATCAATTAGACATCAACCCTAAGAACTCGAGCTTAATAGGATAAGGAATCCTAAGAGTTGAACCAGGTTAGGATAAGTCAATTTGATTGGTGTCTAGGAAAGTGGTTTAGGGACGACTGCGCCCGAAGGAAGGTGGTTTCTAATTGGTTCCATTCACTTACCTGGCCAAGCACAATTGATGTCTAAGGCAAGCAACGTGGGGACTCCCACCAACCTTACACTTATCTGGCCAGTTGATTGGCTAATCCTACACTTAGAGGGCTTGAAGGTGACTTTGACAGTTAGGAGCTATCTAGATCTAAGACAACCTTTAGTCAGGATTGATTGACCAACTTGATTGCTAACCAACATTAAATCTAATAAACCTAATTCTTCTCTTTCTTTCTTAGTTCTAGGACTCTTAGGACCTCTTCTTTAGAACTCTTCTTTCTTTCTTCTCCTTACTCCTCTAAAAATAAAATAAATTAAATAAAAAAATTAAATTAACTAACTAAAAAAAATTAAAAATGATAATTAAATTAAATTAATTAAATTAACAAATAAATTATTTAAAAAATTAATTTTATATAATAAAATAATAATAAAAAATTAATTAAAAAAAAAATAATTTTTTTTGAACCATACATTAGGTTACACTAATACATGCAAGTAGAAAATCGCTTTTTTTTGATTTAGTTGAACTTAATTGAATGGTTGAATTCTATTAAACATAATAAATGGCTAATATGAATCTAATTGTCCAAAAATTAGATAAGGTTGACCTTCTTGCTCAGAAAATAGATCAACTCCTGACCCTAGGTCAACAATCTCTTGCACAATTCACATCATCTTCTAATTATCAGGAGACTTATATCAAACTGTGCTAGCCAACACCATCATGTGAGTGAATGTCCTATGACTGCACAGTTTTTCCACTTTTATCTCAAGAACAAGTTCAAGCTGCTCAAAGTATACTCAAATTGATTAATGACCCATTTTTAAATTCATATAATTCAGATTGGAGTAACTTAATTTATTTCTTAGACATCCCAATAGACTCCAGTCTCAGACCCAAATTTCACTTGAGCAAAATATCACAATAGATCTGAATATCAAATTATGCCTATTAATAATGGTCAGCCAAGTCAGTTTATCCAGCCATCATATTATAATTAGCCCTCATACCCACCTCCTCAATAGATCAATCTAGCTGATGATAGATTTAACCAACTTCAACAATTGATTCTGACTCAACAGCAACCTATCGTCAGACTAGAAGCTCAAATAGGATAATTAGTTGAGTCTAACATGAGAAGAGAACTAGATCAACTTACCGAACCTACCAATTTCAAACAACCCATCTAATGTCCACCAATCACCTAGACCAAGTTATCAATTTAATGTCTCACCTAAGAATCCCCAATTTGAGAATGCCAAAGTAATTTCTGAACTTAAAAGCTATAGGATTCTTATGGACTCATACCAAAATCAGGTAAGAGAGGCTAGTACTGATGCTAGTCAAAATGAAAATTTACAGGAACTGGTTAGTACTGAGACTAACCACATAGAAGAACCCGAGCCAAGAATTAGTACTGATGCTAGTTCTAGTTTAAATAAGATAGAAAAAAGGGAAAAGAGAATAGATGATTTACTCGAGACTTATAAACCTAATGTCCTATTCCCTTCAATCCAAGAAGCTAGTTCTTCTTACAAAAATCAAGAGGCATGTAATGAAATGTCAATGGAGTTGTTTAAGCAAGTTCATATTAATTTACCTATAGAATTAAAACCACCTTTAGTAACCATTCCAGCACCCATTGAATCAAACTTAACTCCTAAAACTCCATTCCTGAGCATTTTAGAAAAACAAATAGGAGAAATTCTTAATAAATATGGGTCTGAGAATGGAATCATAAATTATATCCCTAAAATTAATAATGAATATATCAATAATGGGATTATAAATCAACTTTCTGAGATTGATAATCCAAAACCATTGGAATTTGTCAATCCAATATTCGACACAGAATAATAAGCCACATTGTGTCTGGCTGAAGATGGTAAACTTAGCGCTTGTTGGGAGGCAACCCAATATTTAATTTTTATCTAATTTATCTTTTTAGTTTATTTTTTTTTAGGATAATTTGAATAAATTAGAGGGAGAGCCCAAATTTTTAAAGGCATGTGCTGGACCAAAAATATAGTCAGGTGTATTCTTTCATGTTCTTTATTACACCCTTTATTTTTTCTTTTTTCTTCTTCATTGAGTACAATGTCGATTAAGTTGGGGGGGAGAAAAAAATAAAAATTTTAAAATTTTGAGTCTTCAAAAAAGTTAGTATTTAGTATTTAGACACCTGATTATGCTTAAAAATTAAATTAAACTAAGCATTTTTAAAAGAAAATTGATGCACAGATTAGAGCATCTATGAGATATTGAGGAATCAAGTATTAAGAAAATTCAATAAAAAGTTAAGTCTAGAACATAAAAAGTTTTTCCTTGGAGCATTTCTAATTATTTTTATTAGCATCAAAGAAAAGTCTACTTTTTATAGCTTGTGTAAGGTAACAATACGTTTCTTCATATAAAAATTTATTTTAATAAAATAGTTTCCAAGTACTTCTCACTGAGTAACCGAACCTCTTTGCCTAAGCAAGCATTGAGTTTCACGTCAAAAGATGGGAAGGACAAAGAAGCTCGTTGTAAAGCTAGTCTTAACTCGTAGCCAATTTGATTCGAGCTAGTAAGCCTGAGGGGTATTCTATACCTAGTGCCCTAAAGCCAATTGGTTTGGGAGTCATTGGCCCAAGACTCACTACATGGATCAAATAGAAAGCTTAAGGAGTTAAGACACTCAATAGTGGTACAACGTTAAAAAAAAAAAAATATTAGTTTTCCATCGAGTAATTGAATTTTGTTGCCTAAGTAAGCAATGATATTCGCATCAAAAAGTGGGCAATGTAAAAATAAAAATCAATAAATGAAGGACAGAAGTAGCAATACACTTGCCTATATGAAAGTTTAGACAAATCAGAGATAAAGGTAGGATAATTTAGAAAAAATTCTGAAAAATTTAATATTCTTTACTTAATTTTTCTATTGATAAGTATTAATACCTCAATGATATATCTCATTTAAGCTCTACTAAATATCAATGGCCATTTTGAAAATTGCTTAGGTAAAATTCGAAACTCTAAAGTTAAAAGGTATTTAATACTAAATTCTTTCTTTACTCGAGGATGAGCAAAGCTTAAGTTGGGGGGTGTGATAAGCATCATAAATTTATCAATAAAAGTATTAATTTATTAATTAATTTATATTAATTTTTAAGAATTATTAATCAATTTATATATAATTTTTGAAAAATTAATATTTTTATTAATTAAAAAATTAATTAAAAAATAATAAAAATTAAAAATTAAAATTTTACTATCAATGGAAACAGCTCATTTTTTTTATCACAACGAAATAAATTTTAAGTAAAATGGAACTAAAACGGAAAAGATATGAATTTTTAAAGATATAAAATAAATAAAAATTAAATTAAAAAAAGAAAATAGCTCAGCCGACTCCGTAAGCTGAGCTACCAAGCCAACCCAAGCCATCAAAGTCGACTCAGCCATTTAAGCCATCAGCCGATCCACGATCCAGGCATGGACCGCCAGCTCAGCAGAAACCGATGAATCAGAGATTGCCACGAGGTGGACCTTGACCCTTAAAGGGTCCATAGAAATTTATCGTGGCTCACAGAATATTTTGGTCTTTTCACCTAGCAACAAGAGCACTGATTGGCTGTGGTGTATGGTGCGGTCGGTCCATGCGGTCCATGGGAACAGTAATTGCACGATCAGACGGCTGCGGTTGATTGCGGTCAAGATCAGACGGCGGTGGTGATTTCCAAGCTTGATTCAAATTCTATCAGCAATCTAGCACGATCCAATGGCCAGAAAATCAAGAGATGAAGATCCAATAGTCTAGAACACTCCTGGCGGTGATCAAGACTCTCGATGCATGATTTGCGGCCAGATTTCCTCAATCAACGCGCGATCGGATGGCCAAAATTTAATCCGACTCGATCTAGGCTGATATGCATCCGATTTTGATGATTTTTGGACCATTGGATTCCTATTGAATGGCTAGATTTCATCAGATTTACTAGATCAGAGCTGATTTGATTTAAATTTTATTCAAATTTCTTTGTATTTTGGTGATTACAAAGGCTATTAGTCCCATATTGCCTTTAGAAAAAATATCCAGCCCTCCTAGCTCTATAAAAGGGATCTTAGGCCTCCAAAAATCAACATCTCCGATCAAGATGAAGCTTTGGTACAGGGCGAAGCTAGGCTATGGGTTAAAGGTTGCTTCGAAGCAATGGGTGCCGAGAAGAAGAGCCGGACTTCTACACCATCTTTCTGCCAATGCCGATCCAAAATCAGAGATCAGGCTATTTTATTCTTTTTAAATTTCATGTATTTAAATTTTAAAATTTTAATTAATAAAAATTTTATTTTTGCACTTTAATTTCTTGCTTTTTATTTTTATTGCAACTTAATTTCCGCACTTTAAATTATTGCTTTGCAAGTAGATGCTAAGATCTAACTAGTAGATCTTAGTACCAAGTTTAAATTCCTTCACCTTTTAATTTTCACTTTTTATTTTCCGACTTCATTTTTGATCCCAAAACTCTTTTCTTTTTTTTTTCAAAAATCAAAGATTTCAAATCTAAAAATACTATCTTCTCTGTGGATTCGACCCGACTCACTGCTATCTATGCATTTTTAATTATTTTAAGAAGTCGAATTAAACTGATAAACACGGTGTCTTAGTGACAACATCGCATCCCTATCAGTTTCCTTATTAACGATCTTTATTAGCTACATATTGATGTACCTATTCTAACTATCGAGCAAAACGTGAATGCCAAATGACCTAGGGATGGTCCAAACGATAGGTATCTATGGCACCTGATATTAGATCTTATAGCAGAAGAAAGGATCAACAAATTGAAGAAAAATGGTCTATTGAGTCCATTGACTTCTGAGTCATATCCAACTTATGAATCTTGTCTTCAAGGCAAAATGATTAAGCTTCCTTTTATAGGACATGGGGAAAGGGCCACAGATCTCCTTGCCCTAGTACATACTGATGTGTGCGGCCCATTTGATGTGTCGGCTAGAGATAATTTTATCTATTTCATTATCTTTACCGATGATCTATCTAGGTATGGGTATGTGTATCTTATCAGACACAAGTCTGAAGCTTTTGAAAAGTTCAAAGAATTCAAACATGAAGTACAAAAATAAACTGAAAAACCCATTAAGATTCTTCGATCAGATCGAGGAGGTGAATACCTTAATCGGAAATTCCTAGACTATCTCAAGAAAAATGGCATAGTCTCTCAATGGACTCCACTAGGAACACCGCAACTCAATAGGGTTTCAGAATGGAGAAATTAGACTCTATTGGATATGGTCCGATCCATGATGAGCTTCACAGACCTTTCTGATTTTTTTTTGGGATACTCATTGTTAACTTCAATTTATCTACTGAATAGGGTTCTCTCTAAAATTATTCCTACCACACCGTATGAGATATGGCACGGTAAGAAACCAAGTCTGAGTCATCTCAGAATTTGGGATTGTTCAGCTCATGTCAAAAGACAACAAGCAGACAAGTTAGAGTTTAGATCCTTCAGAGCTTGATTCATAGGATATCCTAAAGAGTCATTAGGATACTATTTCTACATTCCAGAAGACCACAATATGATTGTGAGTCGACATGCCATCTTTCTTGAAAAATAGTTTATTCAAGATAGCGGCATTAGAAAGTAGATTAAGCTTGATGAGAAAGTCTCACAAGTACAATGAGCTAAGGACCAATTGGAACCAAATCAGGATCGAGCCAATAAGAACACTACCTCCTCCACCTCGTAGATTGGAAAGAGTTTCCCATCTCTCTGAAAGATACTTAGGTATTATTTCAGAGGAAGTAGAGAAAATGTTCCTCATAGGTAATGGTGCTCATGGTGATGATCCCAAAATCTACAACGAGGCGATATCAGATATCGACTCCGAGAAATGGCTAGAGGCAATGCAGTCAGAAATTGACTCGATGCACTCAAACCAAGTCTGGACCTTGGTAGATCCACCAGAAGGTATAGTACCTATTGGGTGTAAATGGATCTTCAAGAGAAAGATTGGTGCAGATGGGAATGTGGAGACATTCAAGGCTAGACTAGTGGCAAAAGGTTATAGTCAATGCGAAGGCATTGACTATCAGGATACCTTTTTCCCAGTGGCTATGCTAAAATCCATCCGCACATTGCTTGCCGTTGCAGCCTATTTCGATTATGAAATATGGCAAATGGACGTGAAAACGGCATTCTTAAATGGATATCTTGAGGAAGATATCTATATGGAACAGCCGCTAGGTTTCACATCCAGTGATACTGATCACAAGGTTTGCAAGCTGCAAAGGTCCATATATGGACTTAAGCAAGCATCTCGGAGCTGGAACACTCATTTCAATGATGTGATCAAAAAGTTTGGTTTCATCAAAAATGAAGAGGAACCGTGTGTTCTTCAAAAAGGTCAGTGGGAGCGCTGTTGTCTTCCTCGTATTGTACGTGGATGACATCCTCCTTATTGGGAATGATATTTCCATGTTGACGACAGTCAAAATATGGTTGTCCAAGGAATTCTCCATGAAAGACCTAGGTGAAGCATCCTTTATTCTAGGAATTAAGGTCTATAGGGATAGACCGAATAGGATGCTAGGACTTTCACAGAAGATGTACATAGAGGAAGTACTAAAGAGGTTTAGTATGGAAAACTCTAAGAGGGGATTAATACCCTTCAGACATGGTATTCATCTTTCCAAGAAGATGTGCCCTAGCACACCTGAGGAAATAGAATGCATGAGCAAGATCCCTTATGCTTCTGCAATAGGGAGCCTCATGTATGCCATGCTATGTACACGACCTGATATAGCCCATGCTGTGAGTGTCACAAGCAGATATCAGTCAAATCCAGGATGAAGAACACTGGACTTCTGTGAAATGTATCCTTAAGTACTTAAGAAGAACTAAGGATATGATGTTGGTCTTTGGTAATGGAGAACTCCAAGTCCAGGGATACACAGACTCGGATTTCATGTCCGATATAGATGATCGAAAGTCGACATCTGGGAGTCTGTTTGTGTGCAATGGTGGTGCTGTCAGCTGGAAAGAGTTTCAAGCAAACCATGATAGCAGATTCCACCATGGAAGCAGAATATATCGCTGCATCAGAGGCTACGAAGGAAGCATTCTGGTACAAGAAGTTTGCTGCAAAAATTGGAGTAATGCCATCAGATGCCATTCCTCTATACTGCGACAACAATGGCGCCATAGCCCTTGCTAAGGAGCCGAGGTCTCACCAAAAATTCAAGCACATTGAGCGGCGATACCACCTCATCCGCGATTACCTCGAGAAGGGTTATGTCGAGGTCAAGAGAGTCAACTCCACAGATAATGTGGCAGACCCACTTACAAAGCCGTTGGGCCAGCAGAAGATCGAAGCCCACCTTGAGAAGATGGGACTTAGACTTGTAGCCAATTGGCTTTAGGATAAGTGGGAGATTGTTAGATATATGTGCCCTAGAAGCCAGAATTGGCTGACACTTGTAATACACTTCTAGGGGCAAAATTATAATTTTGACTAAAATCAATAAAATGGGTTATTTTCTATCACATATGTGTATTTAGTGTCTGTGATACATCCTTTGAGTTAATGGTAATGATAATTCATATTTTCAAGAGTTGAAAATTTAAGACATGAATAATCATTATTAACTCATAAAATGCTCCCGACCATAGGATCATCACGAGGATGGTGATTGATCCGAAAGGTTGGTGTACAATCGCTTCTCTTTAGTAGATGAGTCTTGAGTCTACGGTGTGGAGACACCGGAGCGAGAGTACAGGTACTCGTTAGAGAACGAGGGCACTGAGCGTGACCACCTCGAGTAGTCATTAGGGAAGTCTACCTTCTCGTCAATGACTGACTCGATGCTGCAGTAGTGTGTCTGGTTCTTTGACCTGAGGTGCATCGGATAGTTCACCTTGAGGGTGTTATAGTTTGACTACACCATTACTCGGTCTCCTAGCCATATGGAACCCTGAGGTGTATGTTGGCTATAGCATGTTCATTGTAGGAACTGGATTGCATCAAGATGGAATCTATCTACCTCGGTGGTAGAGGAGCAGCCCTATGATGATCATGAGAATCAAGTCCAGAAGCCCATGGCCATGGCAGAGTGAAATAATAGAAAGAGTTTCTATTTAGGTTTTCACATCGGACTTGAATCGAATGATTACATCATATGACAGAAACTAGGGTTTGACGAGTTCACCTTAACCCTAATCTGATCGGGGCTCAAGATAGAAGAACTTAATCACACAGGTAGCTGCACCAAGAGGTTCGCATTCAGCTCTGATGGGTTGCCACCATATACTGCTAGGTGTCACTGGTGGATTTTGGGAGCAATTAGAATGATTTAGATGATCGATCATTCTAGCTGTTCGAATCAGAAGAGTTCTGATCCATCGAAAGGAGTTTCGATGATGTCGATGATAGAGATCATGACATATCCCATTACCATACAGAACTGAACCTAACTGGGTCACACAAACAAGGGTTTGAATCTGGTGATCATCAATTGAACTGATCTAGTTCAATTGATCTGAATGAGATTCGATTAGGTTCAAGGAAATCGTGCTAGCACTCGATTAAACCTAACGTTCTTCTTTTACTATCATAAATAGTTATCCTGACTGAGCCAAAGGAGTTTGTGCTCCATTAGAGGCCTTCATATGGTCTGACTGGAGGTTGTCCAAGTCAGAAAAGGTTGTCTTATTTTGTAAGACATTACCTGCCATTTTTGGTCACCTGCCATTTCTTGTCCTTTGACTTTGGTCAAAAGTTGACCTTTGACTGGTCAAATGTTGACCATTGATACTTTGACTTTTGTCCACATATCACACAACTATTGGAGAGCTAGTGGGGGCTTGTCCTCCTACCAGAAACTGGCAAGAAGGTGGGGGGTGGCGTGCGCCCAAGTTTGAGGCGCCCAGGAGTCCCTGTTGGACAGGGACTCCACCTCCTTATTGGATTCTGATTAGACTCCCCCTAAGAACCAACTTTGACTGGTCTTAGGTGCCATCTAAGGATGAATCCAAGGGTCCCTATTCTCACCAATCAGATTTAGATCTGATTTCATAAAGGGTTGTGATTGGTTGGGATGAAGAGGAGTTGGATCACACATAGTCTCTAAATAAGACCCTATGCCCAACTCATAAAGCAATGCGATTCACAATGCCCCAAGGCTGCCTCTCTCTTCCTCCTCCATGCCAAGTTCATCTTCTCCCTCTCCTCTCCATGCCCAAAGTAGTTTGGAATCTAAGTTGGTGCAATCTAGGTGAGAGAAAGGCGATAGAAAGCTAGAAGACTGCGCTGCTGCAAAGGAGAACTGCTGATCTTCAAAAGTTATTTTGAAGATCCTCCAAATTAGATTTAGATCAGAGTTTTGAAGATATGATAGAGAAGAAGAGAATCTTCAAATCCAATCCGAGTGGATATCGGTAGAGACCAGGCACTTGCATGGCTAGATTCAGAACCATCCGCTGCTTACAGGATCATCAACGGATAATAGGATTACCCTACATCAAGATAAATTAAATCTGATTTAATTTATCTAAATTTTATTATAATTATTAGAATAATAAAGATTAGATCTGAAACATCCCAGATCTGATTCAGATCAAAGAAAAAAAAATTTGAAATATATCTCTTGATCCGATCAGATCTGAACGAATCTGGTCTGAGAAATCAGGATTTTTTTTTACAATTGATCTAATCACTTTTATTTTGAATTCCATTATAGTAGTGTTATGCATGCTGTATCATGTGTTTTGAGATACTATGAATGCTTCTTATAAAAAAAAAAAAAGATACTATAAATGCTGCATAGTCATTGTTGCCTGTTATAATAACTTTTATTATACTAGAAACATTAAGCATCCTAGGAGTGAAAAATAAAAGGAACCATCAAGCATACCTTATATCTCAAGATACTATTTTCTTCTAATTAATTAATACTAGATAACTTTTTTGAATAGAATAATGATATCAAGTTATGTGAATATTCTTAGTGTTAAATGTGAATAACATAGAATCAATGGCTAGTATTTGGTGTTAAAACCATAAACCTAATATTATAGTGATAATGGCTGATATTTGGTGTTATATTGATTTTTTCAAAAAATATTTACATTAACTTTTTAATTTTAATGTTCTCAAAATGGATCTATGAAAACAAGCATGACATATAGAAAACAAAATTATTAATTAAAATGACAATATCCATGGAACTTGCATCATGTTGTTGATGAATGATATATTAATTAAAAAAAAAATTACTTTTTTTCCCCTCCTTCCCCTACATGCCACACAAACCCCCCACCCCCCAACCCCGGTTGGTCCCCCAGCCCCTTGATCGTCCACCCCTGGCCCTGACGGTAGTCCCCTACCCCCGGCCCTGGCAGTCGTCCCTACACCGCCAGGCCTTGGTGGTTCGCCCTCAACCTCCATGCAACTAGGACACCCTCCCCTCCCCCTAAGCCCCAACAATCGTTGACAGGAATAGAAAACACCCAACCCCCCATGCATGGCGTCCCTCCTCCCCAACCCCCGTGGGACTCCTCTCCTAAAATGCCCAAATTTGGGCCCGCTCTGATCGTGCACCCCACCCCGGCCCATAGTGCCCTCTGGCCCACCACCCTGAACATCCCCTTCCCACTCCTTCCTCCCTACTCGACCAACCAACACCCCCAAACACCCCCTGCTCGTCCTTCCCTGATGATCCCCATAAAAAAATTGGTTTACCTTCAAGGCGACGGCACGGTGGTGATGGCAGTGATGGCAGCAGTGGCGGCACGATGATGATGGTAGAGGCGGAGGTGGAGATAAGGACAATTGATGGTGAGAGTGAAGGATCGAAAGAGAGATGAAGGAAATAGGAGGGTGGGAGAAATAGGACAGCCGGTGAGAGTGTGTTTGGGCTGGGGAAAATAGGTGGGTGGGGGTGGGAGATGAAAATGCCAAAAAGAGTTTTAGAGATGGGCTGAGGGGCGAGTTTCATAAATATCTAAAGACATTTATCGATGCAAAAAAATTAAAAAATAAAATATTTAGCGATGAAAGAGTTAACATCAAAAAAAATAATTTACCTATGATAAAATAGCATCAAAAAATATTTTATCAAAATTAAAAATTAATAAACTTTTACCAATGGTATATTTATGTAGGTAATTCAAATAATTAGCTACGTTAAAAAGAAGCATAGGTAATTGAGGTTATTATCAATGTTAATGAAGCATCAAAAAATATTTAACAAAAAATAAAATATTTAATAAAAAGTAAAATTTTTTAGTGACGCAAAGCTAATGACAACAAATTTGTGTAATTACCTATGTAAAAATTTAACATAAAAAGATTTTTACATTTTTGATGGATAATTTACATCAAAAAATATTTTTTTATTTAATTTTTTATTTTTTATAATAATGATATTTACCGACACTATAATAGAGTTAGAAAATATTTAACTAAAATTTAAAATAAAAAAATAAAAAATAATCTTTGATGCAAAACATCCATCAAAAATAATGTAAATTCCCTATGTTAGCAATATCTGTAGGTAATTACAATATTTGCTGACGTTAATCTTTTGTTGCTAAATAAACATTTTTCAATGCTTCTTTTCTATCGATAAGAGATTAATTACCTACATAACTGGAAAGCATAGGCAATTCGATATTGCCTACATTTCCATTACATCAGAAAAAGTTTTTTTAATTAATATTTTTACTTTCATAAATAATTTATTATTATCTAAATAATTTGCTGCTATAAGTATAGAATTTAAAGCCCATCTTCACCATTCAATATCTAAATAATTATCATTAGAGTATCATCACAAAAGTTCATCTCGATCCAATAGCCCTAGCTATGTTGATCAAAAAAATTAAATTTCGATGGTCATGAATGACTGCATAATGATTTGATAGATAGAGACTATTGATGGATCCAAAAATATGTAATGATAATTTCGATGATATTTGTAGCACATTATCAAAATTTTATCTTAATCAGATATTATTATCATGATCAATTTAGCATGGAATAATTTTGGCTGTTAAATAAAAAATATATGATCAAGGCTAAACGTCATCTAATTATAAGATGATTTTTTAGATAAATAATCTTTACTACTATTTTGATCATTTGTATGGTGATGATCATAAAATTTGGATCATGCATGTATGAACCATCAACATTGACCAGATCTTACAAAAGTATAAGTATAATTACTCAAAGACCTTAAGAATAAGTATCAAAAACATATAATTTTGAATTTCTCATATATGTGCATTTTAAATTTTATGATCACTACCATACAAAATAATCAAAATAGTAGCAAAGATCATTTACCTAAAAAATTGCCTTATAATCGGATGTCATTTGATTTTTTGATCATGCATTTTTCATTTAATGATCGAAATCATCCCATGGTAAATTAATTATGATAATGATATCCGATTGAGGTAAAATTATGATAGTATGTTATAAATTTTATTGAGATCATTATTGTATGTTTTTGGATCTATTGATAGTCTCTATCTATCAGATCATTATGCAGTCATTCATGATTGTCAAAATTAAATTTTATCGATGAACATAACTAGGGCTACCGAATCGAGATAGAGTTTTGTGACGATACTCTAATGATAATTATTTAGATAATGAATGATGAAGATGGACTTTAAATTTAAAAATTATACAAAAAAATTATTTAGATAATAATAAATTATTTATAAAAATAAAAAAATTAATAAAAAAAATATTTTCCAACACTAATTTAGCATAGGCAATAAGAGTAATTCCCTATGAAAAGTGAAAATGTAGGTAATTAGCATTATTACCTACACTTATTTAACATCAATAAATTATTTACAAAAATAAAAAAATAAAAAAGTAAAAAATTTATTGATGCAATTTTAGTGTAGGCAAAATGCCTAATTATCTAAGAAAATAGAAAGTATAGGCAATTAGACTTATTGCCTATACTAATTTATCATTGACAAATTATTTACAAAAATAAGAAAATTAATAAAAAATATTTGTTGACATAGATTTAGCATGGGCAATAAGCATATGGAATAGTTAAACATAGGTAATTAGCCTTATTACCTATGCTAATTTAATGCTGATAAAGTATTGACAAAAATAAAAAAATAATAAAAAAGTAAAATACTTGTGAACATTAATTTAGCATAAGAAATAAGCCTAATTACCTACACAAGAAGTAAACGTAGGCAATTTATCTTATCTCCTATGCTAATTTATGATCGATAAATTATTTATAAAAATAAAAAATATAAAAAAATATGTGTTGATGCTTGTTTAGCATATGAAATAAGGCTAATCACCTATGCTTATATATTTTATAAGTAATTATTTTATTTCCTATCCATATATAACATCGATAAATATTGGTTAAAAATTAAAAAATTAAGTCCAGTTATTATCAATATTTTTTTCTAATTGCTGGCACTAGGGTTACATCGATAATTATATTTTACGATGCTTTATCTTTAGCATAGCTAATTATTCCAGTTTTAATGATATTTAATTAATTGCATAGCTAATTATTCTCTTTACCTATGCAAATTATTGCATAGGTAAATTTTGCATCGGCAAAATCTCTATTTCTTGTAGTGAGTTTGTGTTGGGGTTTGTAAGTCCAGTCAAAATAAAAGGTCTAAGACTAATCAGATTCAAGCAGAATGCATCTACTATAAGAACTAAGATCACAGGAAGATGAATTGTCTTGCTTCCATTGATCTCAATAGGCTGAATAAGAGAAAAGAGTAAGGAGTTGCTTATCAAGGAGGTTGTATGATCACATCTTGTAATTTTTTTATTTATAATTCTACTACCTAGGTATTGGATATCGGTAGTCTTATACAATTTATTGTAAGGACTACAAGTAAGTAGAAAGTTTGAAAAAAGTGAGAGATTCCTGAATGCTACGGATGAAAATCTTATTCCAATCCTAGCTTTAGAAATTATCAACATTATTTTCAATATAAATATTATCATTTTGAGTGATTGTCACTATTATCCATTGTTTATGATAAACGTGATCTCTATTCATCTTTTGGCCAAAGATGGTTATTATTTATCTATAAAGAGAGATTATTGTGATATCATTATGAATAATGTTATAATAATAATACATGAATAATAAAGAAATAGTTTTTAACATTTACATAGCCTATTAGTATAATGTACATATCTAATAAATGCCCTTAAATAGATAATGTCACAAATGCCTACTTTTGGCTTTTAGGCTTAGTCATATTAACAAAAAATAGGATAAACATGTTAGCTTTGGAGAAAAATCTCGACATTAATGATTATGAATTATTGTCAACCTATGAGTCTTGTCTTCGTAGAAAGATGATAAAGTCACCTTTTACTAAAAAAAATGAAAGAGCTAGTAAAGTTCTAAGTCTCATACATAGTGATGTATGTGGACCTATGAACTTAAGTGTAAGAAAAGAATATCAATATTTCATTATGATTGCAGATGACCTATCCAGGTATGGGTATGTCTAGCCTAAATTATTTAAAATATTCAAACAATTTCATAATGAAGTAGAAAATAAAATAAAAAAGATATTAAAACTCTTTGATCATATCAAGAAGGCAAATACTTATCCAGTGAATTTTTAACATATCTAAGAGAGAACGGAATTCTCTCAGAATGGACTTGTCCCAGAACACCACAGGATAATGATGTATTAGAAAGAAAAAATTAAACTTTGTTAGATATGGTTCGATCTATGATGGAATTTTAGTCTGCCTATTTTATTTTAAAATTATGTTCATGAGACTATTTGTTTCACTCTGAAGAATGTTCCGAATAAATCTATCGCAAAGACTCCATATAGGATATGAACAGGATGTAGATCTAGACTCTCTCACCTTCAAATTTATGGTTGTTCAGCCTATATCAAATATTTGCACATAGATAAACTTGGACCCTAGTCTAATAGGTGTATGTTTATAAGGTACCCCAAGGAAACTAGGAGTTATTAGTTCACCATGCTGAAAAATATAAGATGTTCGTCAGCAGTAAGACATTCCTTTTGAAAAAGATGTTTCTTAGAGAAGGAATTGATGCTACTAAAGTTGAACTTAAGAATGTTTGATTGATAGAATGAATCGATACAATCTAGTAAACTTATGGAATCGAATTTGATTAAATCAAATTTGGAGCCCATTAATTTAGCACCATTAAGAAGATTTGATAGAGTACCATGCTAGCTGATCAGATACTTTGGTATTTAAATCCGAGACAGTGATCCTATTGAGCTCGTTAAGAACAATGAGGATTCGATCACCTATATAAATGCCATGCAAAATTCTGACTTTGAGAGGTGGATTGGAGCCATGAAATCAAAACTGAAGTCCGTGAAGCTCAATAGTGTATGGACACTAGTTGATCCACCTAAAGGGATAAAATTCATTAGGTATAAATAGATTTTTAAAAAGGGATCAGAGTAGTGTAGACAGGAAGGTAAAGACCTATAAAGCTCGTTTGGCTATCATCATAGAGTTGGAACATGTGATCAGATCATATGTCTTCTTTACGAATGAAGAAGAGCCCTGCATCTATAAATGGGCAAAAGGTTTTGTAGTATTATTTTTTTATTATCTATGGATGATATTCTCTTAATTAAGAATGGCATTTTAGCATTACAAGAAATAAAGATTTAGCTATCATCTTTATTCTCCATGTAGGATTTGGAAGAAGCATCCTACATTCTTGGGATGAAAATCTATAGAGTTAGATCTAGAAGGATGCTTGGATGGTCCCAATCCATATGCGAGACCAAACATGGTATACTCATTAGAGGTAGTGAGCAGATACCAATTTGATCTAGGTGAGAACCATTGAAATATTGTATAGACAATCCTTAAGTATTTGAGTAACACTAAGATCCAGTATCTCATTTATGGAGAAACTAACATAAAACTTATAGGATATTTTGATTCTAATTTTTAGTCAGATAAAGACAATAGTAGGAGAGTGTCAAGTCATGAATTTACCTTAATTAGAGGAGTAATCTGCTAAAAAAATTTCAAGCAGAATAGTGTAGCCTTTTCTATTAGTGATGTAGAATACATCATGGCATTTGATGCTACCATGTAGGCTGTGTGGTTGCAAAAGCTTATTAGCAAGCTATGAGTGGCACCCTCCAATGATGGCCTAGTCCTAATATAGCACTGGAGCCATAGTTTAGGCTAAAGAATCAAAGATACACCAAAGGACTAGCATACTCTGCATCACTATCATCTTAGATTTTAGATCAAGATGATATTGACCTTTAGAAGATCGATTGAAAAGAAAAACTTGACTGACCCATTTGCTAGATCCTTGAAACTAAGAAATTCTATGAGCTAAAGTGGAAGATAGGATATTTGATATTGTTTTGATTAGCTTTAATCCAAGTTAAAGTTGCTAGAAAATTTATCCTAAAGCCAATTATCTAAATTGTAGATGATTGAAATTAGTATATGAATTATAAATAATAATAATTATTTAGCTTTTCATCATCAAAGTTCTATTTTTCTTAAATGAACTTCTATGTTATGATGAAGTTCTTAGAACTACACTTAATCAATAAAGAAGGATTTATCGAATGGTTCTTAAATTTGTTCATGACCAAATGATAAGTTATTAATAAAGCCGATAACTTATCGATTATAGGTCACTGTATATCATATGCATTGATTGTCCTCATAAGCAACTGTACATCTACACTAAACGTGACTAATATAGTACTCTACTATTAAGAGTAGCTAGCTAAGGCCAATGGATATAAGTGTTCCTCCAATCTAAGATCACCGTGGTGCCTTATAAGCAACTCATTGTACTTTGATGTCGGACTATCTATATTTTTAATATAGGATCAAAAGATTTTTGGATATAGTCAAGTACTTATAGAGTCAGTGTATGAGTCAAAATGGGATTGAGCACTTCTGATTAACTTCTGATTGAAGGAAAAATCTAGGATTCATATAGGTATTTTGAAACTTTTTTAAAATACATCAGTCGAAGCAAAAATTAATCATATTAATTTATTAAAAATATATAATTAAATCCTAGATCTAGGATCTAATAACATGATCTATACATGTAAATAAATCTAAAATTAAATATTAAACAAATATAATGATGTTGATCATATCAATATCAAATCGAGACTAGATCTAATCTAGTTGGAGAAAGAGATTGAATCTTTTTTACCTTTTACAAGTTGAGATCTTTAACTTACTGATCTAAGGCTGAGATTGTCGCTTTGAGTTGTACATGCATCTAGCTTCTATGAAAAATCCATATGAAGCCTCGATCGTTGATCTGAAGTCCAGTGACTGGAAATCAGCATAATGTGCTACCACTAGGCTGATCCTTCTTTGACGGTTGATGGCGAATCCTCTTCTTTGAATAATCTTGGACTTGCCATGGACCAAAGAGAAGATGGTAGGATCTGAAAAAACTCTTTTTCCTCATCTTTTTCTCTCAAAAAGATTGTGAAAAGCGATCTAAGAGAAACCCTAGAGAAGACCTCTCTTCTCTCTTTCTTTTCTCTCACCAAGACACAATGGTTTGTGCCTTTACAAAGCCCAACACCCAAAGACTCTTAACATCCAAGGTTTCCATGCCCAAACACTCTCTCTTAGATCTAAAGTCTATAGAAATTTTATGCCCTAACTCCCTTTCAATAGAGAGTTATAATAGAATCCTTATCTAGGTCAAATACGTAAAAAGGCAAGTCCAAATGGAGCAAAGATTGTGGCGCCCAACTCCTAGGTGCGCCCTACTTATTTTCTTGTGTGAACTCTAAAAATATGTGCACAAATGTTTTCTATTTTTCATGAAAAAATTAGAGAGAAATTAGTTGGTTTGCTGCCATAAAAAGATAAGGAAAGATGATGTGTCAAACTCTATCCAATAGAGTCCTAGGTCAAAATAATATTTTTGTTTTGACCTATTCCACAACTAATTTTCTTCTAAAAGGGTGGAAGACATAAAAGGTGCATGGATACTCTATAGAAATAAAATTTTTCATAAAAATTCTAAGAAAATTAGCATGGAGAGGCATGGAAAGCAAGGTGGCGCAACATGGAGAAATCCTAGTCACACTAGGACTTTTAGTTTTAACTAGGTCCAGCTTATTATTTGAATCCAATTAAATCAAAATTAATGCAACCTAATTAAAGATGATCTTAATTTAACTAAGAGCTTAATTAAATCAAATTTAAATTTAATTTAATTTTTAATCAAATTAAAAATTGGATGCATACAAGTCCTAATTGAACAGGACTTGTTCTTTCTTGCAATTGACTTATCTAATAAATCAATTAAACTTGATCTAATCAAATTTAAACCAAATCTATTTGAATATTATTCAATTATATTTAATCTTAGTCCTTTGGCTTAATTAAATTAAGTTAATTAGTAATTTGATTGCGAATCAATCCTCCTGTAATACTTGTAGTAGGTTAAACATCAATCATATTGATTGTTTGATCTTAGAACAATTGTAAATCATTGATCAACCATCCAATTAGATCGAGATCTCTTATGTGTATGAACTCATAGGTTCAAACCTAAGCCAGTAATATAGAAATAAATTTTTGTACCAATCAAAGTGACCATCTAACAATGATATCTAATGATCGGATGGTCGAATGTGTAAAGTAACACTCTTAGAACTCATGTAGATATAGCTTTCATATAATTCATCCTCTTGATCTTAATGCTCATAGGATAACTCAATGTTTAACTATTGTTGATGCAAAAATTTGTGAGGACACCAGAGGTAGCTAGAGTTAGGAAGGTGAGGCGATGGGACCTACAAAATAAAGTCTAAAATAGAGGAGGGTGTCTCCGGCAGGATCCTTTGATGCTCAAGTTAGTTCTCTGACCAACTAAAATAAAGTGCTCAAGAAACATAGAAGTAGAGTAATGGGGAGAGGAAGAGAGCTTAGAGAAAAATGTATCTGAAGGATTTCTTTTATAGATGGAATGTGTAACAAACTGATGGTGACAGCCATAACTATCTGGTAGTAGGCCGCTTAGGCCCCATAGAGTTTGTTATGGATGATGAGTTATCATTTATCGTGACTTGCAGATGGTTGAGATCCATTTATTAGAGTTCGAGCATAGGTTGAAGACTTTAGTATATGCAGTAAACTTGTAACCGACTGAGGTCTGCTGGGATAATATCTAGTTGCTTTAAGAAGTTTGGAAGCCTTCTAGATCATGTGCAGGTAGGTGCCTCCTAAATTGAGATCTGAAGTATTACGCTCCATCCTTCATGGAGTAGTTGTCATAAATCAATGATTTGATGAAGTCCTTTTGAATGGCTCTAGCTGACAGGCATAACATAGACTAAGTAGGTCCACGACTAGCTGTGAGAAGCTCATCTTGAAAGATATTTGAATGGAAGAACTTTGACAGAAGGAAGCACGACTAAAAGGAGTGCATCCAGAAGGAGTCCGCTCGGAAGGAGTGCTACTGGGAGGAGCGAGATTAGAAGAGGTCATCCAAAAAGAGTCCAACTAGAAGGAGCATTGCTGGGAGGAGCACGACTGGAAGGAACACTATCGAAAGGAGTGCGACTGGAGAAGTTCATCTAGAAGGAGTTTGATTGGAAGGAGCAATATCGAAAGGAGCACAACTGGAAGAAGCGCTGCTGGGAGGAGAGTGACTGGAGGAGTTTGTTCAGAAGGAGCCCAATTGGAGGAGTTTATCTGAAAGAAGTCCAACTAGAAGAAGCGCTGTAGGATGGAGCACAACTGGAGAAGTTCGTCTGGAAGGAGCATGATTGGAGGAGTTCATTCGAAAGGAGCATGATTGGAGGAGCTCGTCTGGAAGGAGAGTGATTAGAGGAGTTCGTCCGGAAGAAGCATGACTAAAGGAGTTCATCCGAAAGGAGTTCGACTGAAAGGAGCGATGCTGGGTGGAGCGCAACTAAAGAAGTTTGTCCGAAAGGAGTCCAACTGAATGAAGTATGATCAGAGGTGTTCGGTTGGAAGGAGCACGTTGTCCATAACATAGGACTTTAACTGTCTTCAAAACTTGTCACCAATTAAGATTGGGAGGGTTGAACTTCGGTCCTATCATTCATTCTATGTTAAGAAGCAAGGTTAATTAAATTATAGTTCTCCTTTACTATTCAAGATCGTCTGGCCAGGCTTCA
This sequence comes from Cocos nucifera, assembly GCA_006176705.1. Classification (NCBI taxonomy): domain Eukaryota; kingdom Viridiplantae; phylum Streptophyta; class Magnoliopsida; order Arecales; family Arecaceae; genus Cocos; species Cocos nucifera. Next base: position 16,693 of record QRFJ01006393.1, on the reverse strand, counting down.
ACGCATTTTCGGCAAGTTCCATGGGATGGACTTATTGTTGAGAGGATCGATGAAGTCCTTCGAAATGGGGTTGGCAGCAAAGGACTTCGATGGAGGTTATTTTATCCCCAATACTTATCTTTCTACTCCTAAATTTGAATTTTGAATGAAGAGAGTATAGAAAAATCATTGCAGCCAAAGTCCTTTAATAGCTTCCCGCTTGAGAATGAAATCTTTTGGCTTTTCTAAATTGGCGTTGAAGTTTAATGCCGAATGACTTGAAAGGATAAATTTTCTCGAAGACTTGTCTGGTGCAGAGCTCCATGTATGGTGCAATTATTGTTTCTTTAGAAGCTAGGAGTGAGTGGGACACGTGGCGGGTTGGGGTTGGCTGAAGTTGTCCTACAATCACAACTTCCTCTAGTTTCACCCTTCTATTTAAGCCTTTCTTCTTCCTTCCAACTTTTCATCTTCGTCTATGTTTTCTCTTTCTCCTCCATCCTTCATTCTTCATTGCCTCCGAGCATCTTGCCCTCCTCCCTCGTGATTCCTCCGACCATCTACATCTTTCCAATAGCAACTCATCCTCTTGAACGTCTTCTTCAATTCCTCAACCAGTTTGGGTCAGTTCCTTGTCCTTCTTTTTTGGTTTCTCTACTTTTTCATACTTTATTAGATCTTCTCTAGGTTTCACAAGTGAGTTTCACTATTTCCCCTCTTCGAGGTTCTGCTATCTTTTTTCCTAATTTTTAAAAGATATTTTGGTGTTTGTTTGATCTGAATGTCTTCGAAAGTTTCTTGATCCACCGGTTCTAGGAGTCTATCCGATCCAACCTCCCAAAATCCTAACTCCAAAGAAGAGACCGAACTAAGGATGTACCCCATCCAACCTTCATACCTAGCACTATTCCTTATTCCTTATCCCTAGACAATCTTTTCTTAATTAGGATCCAATATGGAATCCCTCCTTAGTACGAATTAAAAATCCCTAGACTAGGTGATAGGGCTTGTTCCCCTCCTCTTGGCTATTTTTGTCTATACTTAGAAGCTTTTCGTGCTGGATTTAGACTTCCTATCCTTCTTTTTGTAGTTATTTCTTTTTATTTTTTGAACATCTTCTTTGCTTCTGTAGTACCAAACTCCTTTAGGTTTATTTTTGGGTTCATCTCCCTTTGTTTCTCCGTTGAAGTTCATCCAACCATTTCTCTATTCTGGAACTACTATACCTTCAAACGTCATCCTTCCACAAAAGATTGGTGGTACATCTCACCCCAGTTCGGCAAGTAAGGCTTGTTGAAAGATACCCCTTCCTCTATCCATAACTAGAAGGAGAGGTTCTTCTTTATGTCCTGCCCAACTCTAGAATTAGGGCTCCCTCCCTGGGGTCTTCTTAGAACGTCAATCCATCGAGCTCCTAGTTTAGAGAGGGACGACCTTGATTCTGCCAATAGACTCAGAAACTATCAAGCCCCTCTCCTATCCAAACTTTTGAAAGATCAGACTTTATTTAATATGGACTTGAGTCCTCTCAATCCTGCTGGTATATCTCTATAGTTTATAAGTTTTCTTCTTGTATTATTATTATTATTTTCTTGATCGTGATCCCTTTTTTATTGCAGAGATAGATGCTAAGATAATTGAGATGCTCGCTTAGGGGCTTCAAGCTTGCAAGAAAAAAAGGGAAGGCACTAGGCACGGGTTCGAAAAAGGCAAGGATCGATATTTCGAGCTCTACAGCACTCGTTAATGCCACTACTACTCTCGAGGTTGCTGATGGCATCAAGGTTGACCCTACTACCAAGGTTGGCACCATTGATGAGGCCACAATGCCTCCTACATCCTCAAGCCCTCCTACTAAAGTTTATGTTTCGAAACTTTCTACTAGAGGATAGAAGAGGGAGAAAAAGAAGGAGAAAAAGAAGTCGATCACCGTAAATGTATGATGCAAGGCTAGTCCTAGTGAGTCCAATGATGACAACGAAGATCTAGAAGAAAATCTCATCTACAACCAAGATATTATTAGAGATTTGGTTGATAAATTTGCCCTACCCAAGGTGGTAAACAAAATTGTCGACTTCAATTATGAGCAATGCACATGGGATTCCCTCGAGATCTTCCTTGAGGTAATCACCTTGTCTTTTCTCTTTTCTCTTTCCTTATATGTGCATAAGCTAATTTACTCCTTGCAGTCGGGTTACCAATTGCTTGCTCATATCAAAATGATAAATCGCTTAAGGTCGAAAGCACTGAAGGCTTAGGAGGATCACCAAGCCGAGGTTAGTCATCTCCAGGTGGAGAAAGCCGTTGAAGTCGATCGCCTCATAAAGGAGAAGGCTATCGAGGTCAGGGGTCTTCAAAAGGTGCTCAAGAAGGAAGAACAAACATTGATGGGGCTAAAGTCCACTTTGGCCTTAGAAGAGGAGAGGAGGAAGAAGGTTGAAGCCAAGATCGTCGAATGAAAGGAGCAAGTTTTAATGCAGATCTCGAAGGCAAAAGCCCAAGTAGTAAAGGATTTCAAGGTCTCCTCTAAAATAAAAAACTTGAATGTCAAGTTTAACTAGGAAGCCTTCATCAAGGGGTTCGAGCTCTGCAAGGACAAGATGGATAAAATATTTTTTGAGCTTGACCTCAGCTTCCTGGTCGAAGGAGCTCCTGGCGAAGAGGCAGGACCATCTACAGCCACCGCCGACCTCTCCCCTATCGAGCCTACTGTTGAAGAGCTGAGGTCGATTGATGCTACGTCGATCTCCTCGACTGCTCCCCTAGAGGTCTGAGACCTCTTATTTTATATTTTTTCTTTCTATTTATTTTCTTTCCTGTACTTGAAAAATATTTTGATTAATGAAGACAAGTTTATTTTGAGAGCAAATTTCTTTCTTTTGCAAAATCTATGTTGTGATGCTTTTATGCTTCAAGTGCAGTCTCCTATCGAAGTTTACCCCTTACCTCAGGATGTTCTCCTAAAGGCCCATGTAAAAAACTTAAGAAGGGAGGTTCATCAAATTAAAAGAAAGTTAGAAAAAATGGAAGGAGAGCTTCAAAAATTCAAAAAGAGTTATGCTGAAGCTAATGTTGAGATCAACCACCTTCGTCAAGTCCATAAGAAGGATGCCATGGACTATATTAACAAGAAGCATTGCTTGACTAAAGAGTTAGAAAGGATGAAGAAGCTCAGTAAAGATAAGGCATGGGTTCCATCTGCTAAGATCTTCTCTCTTGAAGCTTGATAAGCATCATAAATTCATCAATAAAAGTATTAATTTATTAATTAATTTATATTAATTTTTAAATATTATTAATCAATTTATATATAATTTTTAAAAAGTTAATATTTTTATTAATTAAAAAATTAATTAAAAAATAATAAAAATTAAAAAATAAAATTTTATTATCAATGGAAAGAGCTTTTTTTTTAATCGCAATAAAATAAATTTCAAGTAAAATGGAACTAAAACAAAAAAGATATTAATTTTTAAAGATATAAAATAAATAAAAATTAAATAAAAAAAATGGCTCAGCCGACTCCATAAGCCGAGCCACCAAGTCAAGCCAAGCCATCAAAGCTGACTCAACCATTTAAGCCATCAGCCAATCCACGATCCAGGCATGGACCGCTAGCTCAGCAGAAACCGACGAATCAGAGATTGCTACGTGGCGGACCTAGACCCTTAAGGGTCTACAGAAATTTATCGCGGCTCACAGGATATTTTGGTCTTTTCACCTAGCGACAAGAGCGTTGATTGGCTATGGTATGCGGTGCGGTCGGTCCACATGGTCCATGGGAACAATAATTGCGCGATCGGATGGTTGTGGTTGATTGCGGTCAAGATCGGACGGCGGTGATGATTTCCAGGCTTGATTCAAATTCCATCAGCGATCTGGCATGATCCAACAGCCAAAAAATCAAGAGATGAAGATCCAACGGTCCAAAACACTCCTGGTGGTGATCAAGACTCCCGACGCATGATTTGCAGCCAGATTTCCTCCATCAACGCGTGATCGGATGGCCAGAATTTAATTCGACTCGATCTGGGCTGATATGCATCCGATTTTGATGATTTTTGGATCGTTGGATTCCTATTGAATGGCCAGATTTCATCAGATTTACCAGAGTCATATCAGAGCTGATTTGATTCAAATTTTATCCAAATTTCTTTATATTTTGATGATTTCAAAGGCTATTAGTCCCATATTACCTTTAGAAAAAATATCCAGCCCTCCTAGCTCTACAAAAGGGATCTTAGGCCTCCAGAAATCAACATCTCCAATCAAGGTGAAGCTTTAGTATAGGGCAAAGCTAGGCTATAGGTTAAAGGCTGCTTCGAAGCAATGGGTGTCAAGAAGAAGAGCCGAGCTTCTACACCATCTTTCTGCCAATGCCTATCCAAAATCAGAGATCAGGCTATTTTATTTTATTTTTTTTTCTTTTTAAATTTTATATATTTAAATTTTGAAATTTTAATTAATAAAAATTTTATTTTTGCACTTTAATTTCTTACTTTTTATTTTTATTATAATTTAATTTTTATACTTTAATTATTATTTTTATTTTATTGTAAGTAGATGCTAAGATCTAATTAGTAGATCTTAGTACCAAGTTTAAATTTCTACATATTTTAATTTTTATTTTTAATCTTTCGACTTCAATCCTAATTCCAAAACTCAAATCATTTTCTTTTTTTAAAAAAAAATCAAAGATTTTAAATCTAAAATACTACTTTTCCTGTGGATTCGACCTGACTCACTGCTATCTATGCATTTTCAATGATTTTAAGAAGTCGGATTAAACTGATAAATACGGTGTCTTAACGACAACATCGCATTCCTATCAAGTTTTTGACACCATTACCGAAGAAGATTTTTGATTTTTGATTTTGGTTTCTTTGATTTATTAAAAATAATTTTGGCAAACGCATCAAGTTTTTTGCGCCGTTGCAGGGGAAGGCATGGATATTAAATTTTTGATCTCTTTAATTTTTCTATAAATAAATTATAAATAAAACTTTTATTTTCTTATAAATATTGCTTGCTAATTTTTTTATTATTATTTTGCAGAAAAAAAGATTAAAGAATAAAAAGAACCGGGAGTTTTGCTTGGTGAGATCAATCCTAACCCTAATTCTCTTTTCTTTTTATTTATTTATTTTATTTTATTTTTAAAAAATATTCATTTAAACTTAATTAAAAGCCTCATGATAACATTAGAAACCCTAACTGTTTAGAGCATGCATCATATTAGTTTTATTTTTATTTTTATTTTTATTTTTTTTGATGATTGCTGGAGGCAAGATAAGCCTTTCAGAATTCAATTAGTTGCATGCATCTAGTTTAAATTGCATAAAACCATTTGATTGAATTTTTTTTTCATGCATATTCATATTAAATCAAATTAAGGGCACAATCCAATCAAACAAAGATAAGGTGGAGATTTGATCACCCTTCCTTAGCCCACAAACAACCAACCAGCATCCTGCATTGACCTAAGCCTTTAATTTTAAAATCAATTAGACATCAACCCTAGGAACTCGAGCTCAATAGGACAAAGAATCCTAAGAGTTGAACCAGGTTAGGATAAGTCAATTTGATTGGTGTCTAGGAAAGTGGTTCGGGGACAACTGAGCCCGAAGGAAGGTGGTTTCTAATTGGTTCCGTTCGCTTACCTGGTCAAGCACAATTGGTGTCTAAGGCAAGCAACGGGGGGACTCCCACCGACCTTATACTTATCTGGCTAGTTGATTGGCTAATCCTACACTTGGAGGGCTTGAAGGTGACCTTGGCAGTTAGGAGCTGTCTAGATCTAGGATAACCCTTAGTTAGGATTGATTGACCAACTTGATTGCTAACCAACATTAAATCTAATTAAACCTAATTCTTCTTTTTCTTCTTAGTTCTAGGACTCCTTAGGACCTCTTCTTTAGAACTCTTCTTTCTTTCTTCTTCTTTCTTTTTATAAAAATAAAATAAAACAAAATAAAATAAAAATTAAATTTAACTAACTAACAAAATATTAAAAATAATAATTAAATTAAATTAATAAATAAAATAATTAATATTTAATATAATAAAATAATAAAAAAAAATTAAAATTTTTTTTTTTTTGAACCACACGTTAGGGTTGCACTAATATATGTACGGTAGGAAATCACTTTTTCTAATTTAGTTGAATTTAATTGAATGGTTGATTCACATTAAACATAATAATCAAATGGCTAATATAAACCTAATAGTCCAAAAATTAGATAAAGTTGACCTTCCTTCTCAGAAATTAGATCAACTCCTAATCCTAGGTCAACAATCTCCTATTTTATTGATTTTAGTCAAAATTATAATTTTGCCCCTAGAAGTGTATTACAAGTGTCAGCCAATTCTGGCTTCTAGGGCACATATATCTAACAATCTCCCACTTGTCCTAAAGCCAATTGGCTACAAGTCTAAGTCCCATCTTCTCAAGGTGGGCTTCGATCTTCTGCTGGCCCAACGGCTTTGTAAGTGGGTCTGCCACATTATCTGTGGAGTTCGACTCTCTTGACCTCGACGTAACCCTTCTCGAGGTAATCGCGGATGAGGTGGTATCGCCGCTCAATATGCTTGGATTTCTGGTGAGACCTCGGCTCCTTAGCAAGGGCTATGGCGCCATTGTTGTCGCAGTATAGAGGAATGGCATCTGATGGCATTACTCCAATTTCTGCAGCAAACTTCTTGTACCAGAATGCTTCCTTCGCAGCCTCTGATGCAGCGATATATTCTGCTTCCATGGTGGAATCTGCTATCACCGTTTGCTTGGAACTCTTCCAGCTGACAGCACCACCATTGCACACAAACAGACTTCCCAGATGTCGACTTTCGATCATCTATATCGGACATGAAATCCGAGTCTGTGTATCCCTGGACTTGGAGTTCTCCATTACCAAAGACCAACATCATATCCTTAGTTCTTCTCAAGTACTTAAGGATACATTTCACAGAAGTCCAGTGTTCTTCACCTGGATTTGACTGATATCTGCTTGTGACACTCACAGCATGGGCTATATCAGGTCGTGTACATAGCATGGCATACATGAGGCTCCCTATTGCAGAAGCATAAGGGATCTTGCTCATGCGTTCTATTTCCTCAGGTGTGCTGGGGCACATCTTCTTGGAAAGATGAATACCATGTCTGAAGGGTATTAATCCCCTCTTAGAGTTTTCCATACTAAACCTCTTTAGTACTTTCTCTATGTACATCTTCTGTGAAAGTCCTAGCATCCTATTCGGTCTATCCCTATAGACCTTAATTCCTAGAATAAAGGATGCTTCACCTAGGTCTTTCATGGAGAATTCCTTGGACAACCACATCTTGACTGATGTCAACATGGGAATATCATTCCCAATAAGGAGGATGTCATCCACGTACAATACGAGGAAGACAACAGCGCTCCCACTGACCCTTTTGAAAACACATGGTTCCTCTTCATTTTTGATGAAACCAAACTTTTTGATCACATCATTGAAACGAGTGTTCCAGCTCCGAGATGCTTGCTTAAGTCCATATATGGACCTTTGCAGCTTGCAAACCTTGTGATCAGTATCACTGGATGTGAAACCTAGCGGCTGTTCCATATAGATATCTTCCTCAAGATATCCATTTAGGAATGCCGTTTTCACGTCCATTTGCCATATTTCATAATCGAAATAGGCTGCAACAGCAAGCAATGTGCGGATGGATTTTAGCATAGCCTACTGGGGAAAAGGTATCCTGATAGTCAATGCCTTCGCGTTGACTATAACCTTTTGCCACCTAGTCTAGCCTTGAATGTCTCCACATTCCCATCTGCACCAATCTTTCTCTTGAAGATCCATTTACACCCAATAGGTACTATACCTTCTGGTGGATCTACCAAGGTCCAGACTTGGTTTGAGTGCATCGAGTCAATTTCTGACTGCATTGCCTCTAGCCATTTCTCGGAGTCGATATCTGATATCGCCTCGTTGTAGGTTTTGGGATCATCACCATGAGCACCATTACCTACGAGGAACATTTCCTCTACATCCTCTGAAATAATACCTAAGTATCTTTCAGGGGGATGGGAAACTCTTTCCGATCTACGAGGTGGAGGAGGTAGTGTTCTTATTGGCTCAACCTGATTTGGTTCCACTTGGTCCTTAGCTCGTTCTGCTTGTGAGACTTTCTCATCAAGCTTGATCTATTTTCCAATGCCGCTATCTTGAATAAACTATTTTTCAAGAAAGATGGCATGTCGACTCACAATCACATTGTGGTCTTCTGGAATGTAGAAATAGTATCCTAATGACTCTTTAGGATATCCTATGAATCGAGCTCTAAAGGACCTAAACTCTAACTTGTCCGCTTGTTGTCTTTTGACATGAGCCGGACAACCCCAAATTCTGAGATGACTCAGACTTGGTTTCTTACCGTGCCATATCTCATACGGTGTGGTAGGAACGGTTTTAGAGGGAACCCTATTCAGTAGATAGATTGAAGTTAACAATGAGTGTCCCCAAAGAAAATCAGGGAGGTCTGTGAAGCTCATCATGGATCGAACCATATCCAATAGAGTCCGATTTCTCCATTCTGAAACCCCGTTGAGTTGAGGTGTTCCTGGTGGAGTCCATTGAGAGACTATGCCATTTATCCTTGAGATAGTCTAGGAATTCCCGGCTAAGGTATTCACCTCCTCGATCTGATCGAAGAACCTTAATGGGTTTTTCAGTTTGTTTTTCTACTTCATGTCTGAATTCTTTGAACTTTTCAAAAGCTTCAGACTTGTGTCTCATAAGATACACATACCCATACCTAGACAGATCATCGGTAAAGGTAATGAAGTAGACAAAATTGCCTCTAGCCGGCACATCAAATGGGCCGCACACATCAGTATGTACTAGGGCAAGGAGATCTGTGGCCCTCTCCCCATGTCCAACAAAAGGGAGTTTAGTCATTTTGCCTTGAAGACAAGATTCACAAGTTGGATATGACTCGGAAAGTCAATGGACTCAATAGCCCATTTTTCTCCAATTTGTTGATCCTATCTTCTGCTATATGACCTAATCTCAGGTGCCATAGATATCTGTCGTTTGGACTATCCCTAGGTCGTTTGGCATTCACGTTTTGCTCGATAGTTAGAACAGGTACATCAATATGTAGCTGATAAAGACCATTAATAAGGAAACCATTTGCAATTTTATTTCTTTCATAAAGAATGTTACAATGGTCCTTAAAGAAGGTGATCACATAACCTTCTTGTGCTAAGCATGAAACAGAAATCAAATTCCTGCTAGCTGCAGGCACAAAATAACAGTCTTTCAAAACTAAGTCTAAACCAGATGGTAATCGAAGAGGGTATGTTCCCACGGCTACTGCAGCAACTCTTGCTCCATTACCGATGCGTAGGATCATGTCTCCATCCCTCAGCCTCCTGCTATCCTCAAGACCCTGCATAGAAGTGCACAGATGAGCACTAGAACCAGAGTCAAGCACCCAACTGGATGCAGAAGAAACCGTAAGGTTAGACTCAATAACGAGCATACCTCCAGAAGGACCTTCCTTCTTGTTCTTCAGGGTGGCCAGGTAAGTAGGGCAGTTCCGCTTCCAATGGCCGTCGCTGTTGCAATGGAAACACTTTCCTTTGCCATCGGCCTTTTTCTTCGGATTCTGCCTTCTTCTTCTTTGATCCTTCCACCTTTTGCTTTTTCACAGACTTCTTTTTCTTTCCATAAGACTTTCTTTTGGAAGAAGTCCGTTCCATAGCAAGAACTGAGCCTTTAGAACCTTTCATAGAAAGCTCAGCGGTAACCAGCATATTCATTAACTCGGCCAAGGAATTCTGAAGTTTATGCATGTGGTAATTCATGATGAATTGCCCATATGCATCAGTCAAGGATTGCAGAATAATATCGTTCTGCAGGTCTAAGTCCAACTTCACACCGAGCTTCTCAAGCTCTTCCATGTCCTTGATCATTGTCAGACAGTGATCTTGGACTGACTGCCCATCACGCATCTTAGCCTTAAAAAGTCATTTTGTGACTTGATATTTGGCTGCGCGACTCTGTTCACCAAACATCTCCTGCAGGTGAGCCAACATTTGGCGAGCAGTCCCGATATCCTCATGTTGGCGCTGGAGCTCATCAGACATCGAGCCCAACATGTAATATCTGGCCTTATTATCTTCGTCAATCCATTTTTCCAGAGACGCTCTCTGTTCAACAGATGGACGGGCTGGTAAGGTGGGAGGGTCCTGGTCCAAAACATGGGTTAACTTCTCAGAACCCAAAATAATTTTGTAGTTCCTGAGCCAATCTTTATAATTGGGTCCAGTCAGTCTATGTGTGTCCAGGATACGTGCCAATGGGTTGGACGCAGACATTTTCCTGTAGAGAGTCAAAGATTCTAGTTAGATACTGTAATTTTGACTTGACCAATTTGTTTAGGGATTTTATTTTTAAACAAATTAGCTCCCACTATTTTCTCGGATCCCTACACTCCCTCTGTAGAGATGCAAAAATCTCCACGATTAATGATTTCTAGTGGGTGGTGCGGTCTCACCAACTGACTCATCACCTCACCTAACAGTTATTGGTGATGGGTTAGCCAATGAGTGAACAACTCTTGTTCAATGATTCTCTAATCATGGTGCACCCAAACTTGGTCTCTAATTCATGAATCTCACCGTATCCGGAATATTGATCCACTCCTTAGTTAAGTCAGACCCACCATTTGCATAGACTGGGTTCCTAATTGAGTCTCTCACCGTATCCAAAATATTGAGCCCAACTCATCCTCCAGCCCATAGCATCCAATGCCTAATAGACATGGTTGCATCTTCCCGGTGCAACTGAGCCACTGTATCCAGCCGAGAACAATCAACCCCGGGAAGGGCCCGCACATCTACAATGGTGGAAGACCTCAGACTTAATCTTTTCTTAGGGAGAATTGATTCAGGTCTCATTAAACTAGACTTGGCTTAGTCATAACAATTATGACTAACCTAGTGGCATGGGTTAGCTCGGATTATTGACCACCTCAGATCAGAACTGTGTCAACAGATATGGCCAGGTAAGTGAGACCGGTGGAAGGAATATGCCATTAACTCGTACAAGAACGCATTCAGGTCGAGTAGCTTCCAATTAAAAACCAGTCGGTCGTCTGTGCCAAACTTACCTTAGACACCAAATTGTTGAGTCAGAACCAATTGGGTTAGCCTACAATCCAGACTCTAACCTCTGAGCCTAATTAGGTCTTGCTTGATCGTGACTCGATCTTGACCCAGACTTAATCCTATTAGGCTGGTCAATTTAAGCATTGTTGATCCCATCTAACCAACTCTTGATTCGGTTTGATCAACCGCTTAGACCTAATTGAGCTACCCAAGCCCGAACCCAGTATTATGAATATGTCTTAGATCTGAAATTCTCAATTTTAGACCTAATTAATATTCCATAAACTTAATTCTTAATTAAGTAGGGTTCATAAACAAAATATGCACAATAAATCCTAGGGTTTCAGGATCTAGGGTTTTGCAGAAAGTAAGTTTTGGGTTTCTGATTAAGGACGAACACGCAGCACCCCTACACATCATAAGAACACCCCATCGAATGGGAAGAGAGGGCCTTTAAACCCTTCTTCGTTCTTATGACCGGACGGCCAAGAGGAACGCCTTAATCAGGAACATTCAATACTACAAAACAATATCAGATCTATATCATATATCTCATATATAAAGTAGATCTAATCATGGCATATTTTGCATACATCTCATGTATCAAATCATGCATATTTTTCAGATCTAAATTATCTCATAATAATCTAAAAAATTAGATTTAAATTGATCTAATCAAAATAAATTCTAATCTAGACAATTATGTAGAACTATTCTACAACTAGTCTAGACATGCATCAATCATATCTCATATGATATTCAAAAATTAAATAATTTTATTTGCTATTTTTTCAGATGTTATTATAACACTTATAATATCAAAAAATAGTAAATAAAAAGATCTAAAATATGATTTAATCAGATTAAATCAAAAAACATGCAAGACTATTCTATAGAACTATTCTATTCTAGAACTAGTCATGCATATCTTCTAATCTTAGATCCAAATCATTTAATTTTAATTTTTTCTGATTTCAGATCTGATCACATCTCATGTGACATCTGAAATCAATTATTTTCTAATTAAAATAAATTTAAAATCAGATCTAAACAATTTTAGAACCATGGCTCTGATACCAGTTGAAGGGAAAATCCTGATTTTTCCCGGTCCAGGTTCGTTCAGATCTGATCAGATCAAGAGATATATTTCAAAAATTTTTCTCTTGATCCCAATCAGATCTTGATATTTTCAGATCTGATTCTTATTATTTTAATAAAATAAAATAAAATAAGATAAATTAAATCAAATTTAATTTACCTGATTTGGGTAATCCTATTACCCTGTTGATGATCCTGTTTGCAGCGGAAGGTTCTGGATCTTAGCCACGCAAGCGCCTGGCCTCTACCGGTATCCACTCGGGTTGGATCTGGAGATCCTCTTCTTCTCTATCACACCTCCAAAAATTAGATCTGGATCTGATCTGGAGGATCTTCAAAACTCTTTTGAAGATCAGCAGTCGTCCTTTGCAGCAGCGCAGCCTTCTTGCTTTTGATCGCCTTTCTTTGATCTGAATCGCACCAACCAAGGTCCAAAACTCCTTTTGGACGTGGAGAGCAAGGGGAGAAGAGACTTTGGCATGGAGAAGGAGGGGAGAGGCAGCCTTGGGGCGTGGGTTTCTCAATTGAATTGCTTTCATTCTTAGAATCTGAGTTGGGCGCAGGGTCTTATTTATAGACTAAGCTGTGATCCAACTCCTCTTCCTTCCCAACCAATCACAACCCTTTGTGAAATCAGATCTAAATCTGATTGGTGGGAATAGAGTCCCCTGGATTCCTCCTTAGAGGGTGCCTAAGACCAGTCAAAGTTGGTTCTTAGAAGAACTCTAATTGGAATCCAAAAAGGAGATGGAGTCCTTGTCCAACAAGGACTCCTAGGCGCCTCCAACTTGGGCACACGCCTAGGGTGGCGTGCGCCCTTCTCCTTGCCAGGTTCTGGCAGGGGGACAGGCCCCCACCAGCTCTCCAATAGGTGCATGACATGTGGTCAAAAGTCAAAGTGTCAATGGTCAACGTTTGACCAGTCAAAGGTAGACTTTTGACCAAAGTCAAAGAACAAGAAATGGCAGGTGACCAAAAATGGCAGGTAATGTCTTACAAAATAAGACAACCTTTTCTGACTTGGACAACCTCCAGTCAGACCATATGAAGGCCTCTGATTGAGCACAAACTCCTTTGGCTCAGACAGGACAACTTATTTATGATAGCAAAAGAAGAACGTTAGGTTCAATCGAGTGCTAGCACGATTTCCTTGAACCTAATTGAATCTCATTCAGATCAATTGAACTAGATCAGTTCAATTGATGATCACCAGATTCAAACCCTTGTTTGTGTGACCCAGTTAGGTTCAGTTCTGTATGGTAATGGGATATGTCATGATCTCTATCATCGACATCATCGAAACTCCTTTCGATGGATCAGAACTCTTCTGATTCGAACAGCTAGAATGATCGATCATCTAAATCATTCTAATTGCTCCCAAAATCCACCAGTGACACCTAGCAGTATATGGTGGCAACCCATCAGAGCTGAATGCGAACCTCTTGGTGCAGCTACCTGTGTGATTCAGTTCTTCTATCTTGAGCCCCGATCAGATTAGGGTTAAGGTGAACTCGTCAAACCCTAGTCTCTGTCATATGATGTAATCATTCGATTCGAGTCCAATGTGAAAATCTAAATAGAAACTCTTTCTATTATTTCACTCTGCCATGGCCATGGGCTTCTGGACTTGATTCTCATGATTCATCATAGGGCTGCTCCTCTACCACCGAGGTAGATAGATTCCATCTTGATGCAATCCAGTTCCTACAATGAACATGTGCTATAGCCAACATACACCTCAGGGTTCCATATGGCTAGGAGACCGAGTAATGGTGTAGTCAAACTATAACACCCTCAAGGTGAACTGCCGATGCATCTCAGGTCAAAGAACCAGACACACTACTGCAGCATCGAGTCAGTCATTGACGAGAAGGTAGACTCCCTAATGACTACTCGAGGTGGTCACGCTCAGTGCCCTCGTTCTCTAACGAGTACCTGTACTCTCGCTCCGGTGTCTCCACACCGTAGACTCAAGACTCATCTACTAAAGAGAAGCGATTGTACACCAACCTTCCGGATCAATCACCATCCTCGTGATGATCCTATGGTCGGGAGCAATTTTATGAGTTAATAATGATTATTCATGTCTTAAATTTTCAACTCTTGAAAATATGAATTATCATTACCATTAACTCAAAGGATGTATCACAGACACTAAATACACATATGTGATAGAAAATAACCCATTTTATTGATTTTAGTCAAAATTATAATTTTGCCCCTAGAAGTGTATTACAAGTGTCAGCCAATTCTGGCTTCTAGGGCACATATATCTAACAATATATCTAACACCGACAGGACCACCATTGCAACAAAAGGAGAATTAAAAACATGAAATCCGAGTCTGTGTATCCCTGGACTTGGAGTTCTCCATTACCAAAGACCAACATCATATCCTTAGTTCTTCTCAAGTACTTAAGGATACATTTCACAGAAGTCCAGTGTTCTTCACCATTGGATTTGACTGATATCTGCTTGTGACACTCACAGCATGGGCTATATCAGGTCGTGTACATAGCATGGCATACATGAGGCTCCCTATTGCAGAAGCATAAGGGATCTTGCTCATGCGTTCTATTTCCTCAGGTGTGCTGGGGCACATCTTCTTGGAAAGATGAATACCATGTCTGAAGGGTATTAATCCCCTCTTAGAGTTTTCCATACTAAACCTCTTTAGTACTTTCTCTATGTACATCTTCTGTGAAAGTCCTAGCATCCTATTCGGTCTATCCCTATAGACCTTAATTCCTAGAATAAAGGATGCTTCACCTAGGTCTTTCATGGAGAATTCCTTGGACAACCATATTTTGACTGATGTCAATATGGGAATATCATTCCCAATAAGGAGGATGTCATCCACGTACAATACGAGGAAGACAACAGCGCTCCCACTGACCATTTTGAAAACACATGGTTCCTCTTCATTTTTTAATCCGACTTCTTAAAATCATTGAAAATGCGTAGATAGTAGTGAGTCGGTCGAATCCACAGGGAAGGTATTTTAGATTTGAAATCTTTGATTTTTAAAAGAAAAAGAAAAAAAAGAAGAGTTTCGAGATCAAAAGTGAAGTGAAAATAAAAAGAAATTAAAAGATGCAGGAATTTAAACTTGGTACTAAGATCTACTAGTTAGATCTTAGCATCTACTTGCAATAAAGCAATAATAATTAAAGTGCGGAAATTAAATTACAATAAAAAGCAAGAAATTAAAATGCAAAAATAAAATTTTTATTATCTAAAATTTTAGAATTTAAATACATAAAATTTAAAAAGAATAAAATAGCCTGATCTCTGATCTTGGATCGGCATTGGCAGAAAGATGGTGTAGAAGCTCGGCTCTTCTTCTCGACACCCGTTGCTTCGAAGCAGCCTTTAACCCATAGCCTGGCTTCGTCCTATATCAAAGCTTCACCTTGATCGAAGATGTTGATTTCTGGTGGCCTAGGGTCCTTTTTATAGAGCTAGGAGGGCTGGATATTTTTTTCTAAAGACAATATGGGACTAATGCCTTTATAATCGTCAAAATATAAATAAATTTGGATAAAATTTGAATCAAAATAGCTCTGATATGACTCTGATAAATCTGATAAAATCCAGCCATTCAATAGAAATCCAACGGTCCAAAAATCATCAAAATCGGATGCAGATAAGCTCAGATCGGGTCAGATTAAATTTTGGCCGTTGGATCGCACTTGATCGAGGAAATCTGGCCGCAAATCATGCTTCGGGAGTCTTGATCACCGTCGACAGCATTCTGGACCATCGGATCATCACCTGGATCGAGTGCTGCCATCCGATGGTGATCCGCGTGATGTTTGTATCTGAATAAAATTCGGAAGCAACCACAGCCGTTCGATCCTGACCGCAAACAACCACATCCGTCCGATCGCGCAATAACTATTCCCATGGACTGCATGGACCGACCGCACCGCACACCATAACCAATCAGCGCCGTTGTTGTCGGACGAAAAGACTAAATTACCCTTGTGAGGGCGCGATAAATTTCTGTAGACCCTTAAGGGGTCTAGGTCCACCACGTGGCAATCTCTGATTCGTCGGAATTTGCTGAGCTGGCGGTCCACGCCTAGATCGTGGACTGGCTGATGGCTTCAATGGCTGAGTCGGCTTGATGGCTTGGCTTGGCTTGGTGGCTCGGCTTACGGAGCCGACTGAGCTGTTTTCTTTTTTTTTTATTTATTTTATATCTTTCAAAATTCATATCTTTTCCATTTTAGCTCCATTTTACTTGAAATTTATTTCGTTGTGATCAAAAAAATGAGCTCTTTCTATTGATAATAAAATTTTATTTTTAAATTTTTATTATTTTTTATTATTTTTTAATTAATTTTTTAATTAATAAAAATATGAATTTTTCAAAAATTATATATAAATTAATTATTAATTTTTAAAAATTAATATAAATTAATTAATAAATTAATACTTTTATTAATGAATTTATGATG
>QRFJ01006392.1:0-29820 GCA_006176705.1 Cocos nucifera | reverse complement strand
TTCGACAGGAGCTGGGTTTATCCCAAATAATAGTCCCCCCACTCCCGAGTTCGAAACTCGAAGGAAGGGAGTGCAGAAAAGGCAACTACCGAAGTCCTCTTCTGGGCTCCATGCCAGTTCAGGTTGAATCTCAAGGGAGATCTCATCTCCAGCCAAAGTTGATATTGAAGTTGAAGCATGGGGGAGATCTCATCTCCAGCCGAGGTTGAAGTAGATCTCATCTCCTATGGTTGAGGTCGAAGGTTGAGCTCCTCGGGGGCGATATTGTCTCCCAGCAGTCAAGGCTGACTCAGAGGAGATCTTATCTCCTATAGCTGGGTTAATATGGGTGCTTAGGAGGATGTCTAAAGTCCAGTTCGATGCTCAGCCTAATGCAACCGATAACCATGGAAGAGCTCCAGCGGATGGGTCATAGCCAAACTCCTTCAGTCAATCAAACTCCTCAGTGGTCGAGCTCCTTCGGACTTCCAACGGTCGGGCCTTAGCCAAACTCCTTCAGCCAGCCCAACTCCTCAGCGATCGAGCCCCTTCGGGATCCCAGCAGTCGTGCCTTAGCTGAACTCCTTCAGCCGACCGAACTCCTCAGCGATCGAGCTTCAGTCGGACACCCATGAGAGCCAAACTATCTCCGTGCTCTTTCAATCGACGCCTGCGGAAGCCGAACTCCCTTCAAGCTTCCCTTTTGGCCAAACTCCTATGGAGCCGAACTCCTTCCGAGCTTCCCCATCGACTGAACTCCTCTAGGAGTCCGAACTTCTCTGAAATTGATACATACTAAAGTCCATCGATCAATGCCTACTTTCTTAGAGCCACTGCTATTAAATCTAGATGAATGATCACCATCAGTCTGCGACAGGCGATGCTACAGACTGTGCCCTCCTCCATGACTGACTTCGCCAGACCTCGAGCTGCCCACCACTATCGGACAGTATGGCTGCGACTATCGACCTGACGATACCATCCTCTCCACACCAAACCCCGCACATCCTCGAGCAGCCCACCACCAAGCGGTATGGTCGTCCCCATCAATCAAGCTCCATCTATAAAAAGGGACCTCCAGATATGCTAACTCTAAATTCTGAGCTCTAAGCTCTCCTCTCCTTCTCTAAACTCTATCGAACTCATTCTAGAGCACTCCACTTTTGTTGGCCAGAAGAGCTGACTTGATTGTTGGAGGATCCTATCGAAGCCACCCCACACTGACTCCGGATGGGACTTTATTTTGCAAGTCACTGACGGCGACCTCATCCATCTTCACTCCAGTTGGATCCGATGACAACCAGATTCTGCACCAATACAATCATTAGGACATGCATGTATCTTTGCATAAGTAAAGCCCAACTGCTCAATAATCTTAAATGCCTCATAATTATTCTTCAAAATTTATGCATCGTTTGGAAGAATGTCCCCCAAAAAGCTCTAATATGCAGTTCACTCCATTATTACCGAATCCATTGGAGCATTTCATATGATAAAACTAGATTAAGAACTCAAGCTTCGTCATCTTTTCACATCCAGGATACAACAAAATATTAGCATCTTCTATCAACTTGTCGACCTTCTCCACATCTTCACTATTTGTCATTCCACCAACCATAGGATCAGGTATGAATGTTGATGCACCGTCATTATGATCAAGAAATGAAAAAATATCACAAACCATTTATTCCACTCCCTCATCATGTTGATCGCCCTCTTATGGCCTGCCCTCATCATGTTGATCCCAACAAATTTCATAACCGAATTTAAAGCCATAAATAGTGAGGTGATCATTTACATCTTGACAAGGTAGCCATGATCCATCCATACACTTTTTACAAGGATATTGGATAAGTTCAAGGTTGTCAAATTTTTTTATAGCAAAATCAAAAAATTTTTGAAGTTCAGCATTATATTCTGACAAGAGCCTACTAAACTTCATCCACTCTTTATCCATTATAAAAATTGGTGATACTGTAATTAAATTATGCATGCAACTTATAATATATACTAATGCATTATAAATAAATATATATTATAAATAAAAAATACATCATAAATAGAAATCAAAATAAAAATCATATGCAGAACTCACATTAAACATCATTTTTAGATATGCAATAAATGCATCCTATCATAAACTAATAGGTAAAGATAGGTCTTGTCCCATTCAAAAATTGTATTAATTATATAGATTTATTATAGTAATCAAATGATATGCAACAAGGATCAAATAAAATTTGGTAGCATTTTTTCTTAATTCTCTTGTGTAGGAAGAATAAAAGAAAAATACTGTTTAAAATTTCATTCGAAATCCTTAGCATACCGTTTGATTACTACAATTACTTATAGAATTATTTGTAGTTCTTAAACTATCCAAATTCGATAATTAATTGATCATTGTATATAATTTTCTCATTCATACAATTATATATAAATGTACGAATATCAAAGATTATGTACACTGATCAATTGATGGGTCTATCATTATGTAATGCAAAAAATAAAAAAAAATAAGATATAAATAGTCAGTAAGAGTTCTCTTATCCATCGACATGACCTACGGTTGTTGATATGGTCTAGAACCTATTGATGGAGAATTTCTTATCGATTGATCGATCTAAGCGCCATCCACGGCCATCGACACGGTACGGCTCAAGATCGTCCATGACCGTCGACACAACATGGCCTAGCCCAGAACCCACTAGCACGTCCTAAACTAGTCGATAGGAGTTCTCTTATCCACCATATGACCCATGATTGATGGATAATTATAATTTTTATAATAAATATTTATTATATTATTATAAAAATTATAATTAAATAATAATATAAATATTATAAATGATAAATAAATAATACTATAAAATTTAAAAAATCATACCTATGGCTATAGAGAAGGATCACATAGAGAGCTCCAACAGTCGCCAGCAGCGGCACTAGAGGAAGACGATGGTGCTAGAGATCACCTATAAAATGATCGAAATAGATAGTGAGATAGAAAGAGAGAAGAGAGAGAAAGAGAAAGAGCAGAGAGAGAAAGAGGGAAGAGAAAGATATAGCAGGGAGGGGGGTCGGGTCAAGGGAAGAGAGGAAGGGGCGGAGTTGACGACTGAGCTGGCTGAGGAAGAAAGAGAAGAGAGAGAAAGAGGGAAGAGAAAGATATAGCAAGGAGGGGGGGTCGGGTCGAGGGAAGAGAGGAAGGGGCGGAGCCGACGACTGAGCTGGCTGGGGAAGAAAAGGGAGGAGGGGGGCTCGGGCCGAGGGAAGAGAGGAGGGAGAGAGAGTAGGGAGGGGTCTGGGCCGACGATCGGGCCAAGGGAAGAGAGGAGGGAGAGAGAGTAGGGAGGGGTCTGGGCTGACGATCTGGTCGAGGGAAGAGAGGAGAGAAAGAGAGGTGATCGTAAATTTAGATATGTGTGCCCTAGAAGCCAGATTGGCTGACACTTGTAATACACTTCTAAGAAAAAAATTATAATTTTAATTACAAATAATAAAATAGATTATTTTCTATCACAGTGTGTATTTGAAAGTATCTATGATACATTTCTTAAGTTAATGGTAATGATAGTTGATATTTTCAGGAGTTGAAAATTTAAGACATGAATTTTCATTATTAACTCATAAAATGCTCCCGATCGTAGGATCATCATGAGAATGGTGATTGATCCGGAAGGTTGGTATACGATCATTTCTTTTGGATAGATGAGTCTTGAGTCTATGGCGTAGAGACATCGAAGTGAGAGTACAGATACTCGTTTAGAGAATGAGGGCACTGAGCATGACCACCTCGAGCAGTCATGAGAAAGTCTACCTTCTCGTCGATGATTGGAATGAAGCTGCAGTAGTGTGTTTGGTTCTTTGACTTGAGGTGCATCGGCAATTCACCTTGAGGGTGTTGTAGTTTGACTACACCATAACTCGATCTCCTAGCTATTCAGAATCCTAAGGTGTATGTTGGCTACAACATGTTCATTATAGGAACTGGATTGCACCAATATAGGATCTATCTACCTCAGAAGATGAAGAGTAGCCCTATGATGATCATGAAAATCAAGTTCATAAGCTCATGGCCATGGTAGAGTGAAATAATAGAAAGTGTTTATATTAGGATTTTCACATTGGACTTGAATCAAATGATTAATTCATATGATGAAATTTAGGATTTGACGAGATCACCTTAACCCTAATCCGATCGGGGCTTATGATAGAGAAACTTAATCACACAGGTGACTGCATCGAAAGGTTTGCTTTCAATTTTGATGGGTTGCCACCATATGCTGCTAGATGTCATTGGTAGATTTTGGAATCAATTAGAATGATTTGGATGATCGATCATACTAGTTGTCTAAATCAGAAAAATTTTGATCCATCGAAAGATGTTTCGATGATGTCAATGATAGAGATTGCAACATATCCCATTACTATATGGAACTGAACCTAACTGGATCAAACAAATAAGGGTTTGGATCTGAATATCATCAATTGGATTAACCTAGTTCAATTAATTTGAATAAGATTCAATTAGGTTCAAGAAAATCATGCTAGCACACGATTGAGCTTAATGTTCTTCTTTAACAATCATTAAAGCTTATCTCAATTAAGAAATTGTGTTTGGGCTAACTCAAGAATCTTTACTTGGTCTGACTGGAGCTTGTCCAGGTTAGAAAAGGATTATCTTAATTTATGTGATAAATTTGAGACAATACCTGCCATTTTTCATCACATGCTAAATCTTATCTTTGGACATTGGTCAAATATTGACTCTAGATGCTTAGACATCTGCCCATGTGTCATTTACCCATAGGAGAAAATCTAAAAACTTGTCCCCCTGCTAAAAAGCAGATAGAAAGGGGGTGCATGCCTAAGGAGGTGTACCCCATAAGAATAAAAGATGGAGTCCCATATAGTTGGGACTCCAGTTGCTTCAGGGGATTAAATTGTGTGGCACGAAGAAGACTTGTTTGACCCAGTCTTGGCACCACCTAAGAAGAGTTTTGAGGGTCTCTAATCTGATTTGATCAGATGATGTCATCTCACTAATCAGATTTAGATATGATTGCACAAAGGGCCAGATTGGCTGGGATGATGTGGCACTGCATAGCACAGCAGGGTCTATATAAACCTTGTCTGTGCCTAGAATTCAATTCTTCTACCTTTAGCCCATGCCACATAGCCCCTCTCCCTCCTTCTCTATGCAACCCTCTAGTCTTCTCTCTCCTCTCCGCACCCAAGGGACATTGGGTATGATGAAGGTACGATCCAAGCAAGTGAAAGGTGCCAGGAAAGGAAGAAGGCAGCACTGCTGTAAGAGATAATGACTATTCTTCAAAAGCCATTTTGAAGACCTTCAAGATCAGATATAAATCTAATTTTTGAAGGATTGATTGAGAAGAAGAGAATCTTTAGATGCTGTCAGAGTGGATACCGGTAGAGGCTAGGCACTTGCGTGGCTGCATCCAGAACCTCAGACAAACATTGAGATCATCATAAGATAATTGGATTACCCAAAATAAAGGTATAATTAAATTAAATTAAATTTGTATTTTTATTTTTATTATCAAATTAATAAGATTAGATTTGAAGAGTGTTATATCTAATTAGGATCTTAGAGAAAAATTTTTAAAATATCTCTCCTGATCCAATCAGATCTGAACAATCCTAACCCAAAAAATAGGTTTTTTTCTTCAACTGGTATCAGAGCCAGTTTTCATAATTCATTAGATCTAATTTTAATCTATTTTTAATCTAATAATTATATGATTTTAGATATCACATTAGATATGATTAGATCTAAAATTAAAAAATTAAAAATTAAATAATCTAGGTCTAAGATGTATGTGATGCATGACTAGACTAGGAATAGAATTATTCAATATGTAGTCTAGCATGATTATAATTTTAGTTTAATTAATTATAACTTTTAGATCTATTTATTTACTATTTTTTGATATTATAAATATTATAATTAGATCTAAAAAATAAAAAAAAAATATTTAATTTGTTCACATGAGATATGATAAATGCATGTTTAGACTAGTTGTAGAATAGTTCTACAAAATTATCTAGAATAAATTTTAATTTGATATGATCAAATTTAAATTTTATTTTTTAGATGTTTATGAGATAATTTAGATCTAGAAATATGCATGATATAATACATTAGATGTATGCAAAATATATTTTTAGTTAGATTAATTTTTATATATGTAATATATGATGTAGATCTAACTAGTTTTGTAGATTTATCATGTTTCTGATTAAGGCATTCCCCTTGGCCATCTGGTCATAAGAATGAAGTAGGATTTAAAAACCCTCTCCTTCCATTCGATGGGGTGCTCTTATGGTGTGTAGGGGTACTGCATGTTCGACCTTAATAAAAAATTAAAAATATATTTTTTGCAAAATTCTAAATCTTGAAATCCTAGGATTTTATACACATGTTTTGTTTATGAACCCTAAACTTAATTTAGAATTAAGATTATGAAATATATTAGGTCTAAAATTGAGAATTTTCATATCTAATATATATTCATAAAATTGGATTTAGACTTAGGTAGCTCAATTAGGTCAAGCAGTTGATCAAACCGAATCAAGAGTTGGTTAGGTGGGATTAAGAGTACTTAAATTGACCAGCCCAATAGGATTAAGTCTGGATCAAGGTCGAGTCATATGAGTGATCGATCAAGTTAAGACCTAATTAGGCTCAGTGGTTAGAGTCTGGATTGTAGGATAATTTGATTCGTTCTAGCTCAATAATTTGGTGACTAAGATAAGTTTGGCAGATATGATCGACTAATTTTTAATTAGGAGCTACTTGACTCGAATGCATTCTTGTTGAGTTAATGGCATATCCCTTCCATCAGTTTCACTTACCTAGCCATATTTGTCAACCCAGTCCTGATCTAAGGTAGCTAACAATATGAGCTAACTCATGCCACTAGATTAGTCATAATGGTTATGGCTATGTCAAGTCAAGTTTAAAGAGACCTAAATTGAATCTTCCTAAGAAAAGATTAAGTCTAAGGTCTTCCACCATTGTAGATGTGCGGGCTATTTTCAGGATTGATTATTCTTGGCCGATCACAGTGGTTCAGCTGCACTGAAAAGATGCAACCATGTCTATTAGGTATTGGATGCTATGGGCTGGAGGATGGATTGGGGTCAATATTTTGGATACGGTGAGAGATTTAATTAAAAATTTAATCTATACAAATGGTGGGTCTAACTTAACTAAGGAGTGGATCAATATTTTGGGCACGATGAGATTCATGAATTAGAGATCAAGTCTGGATGCACCATGATTAGAGAATCATTGGACAAGAGTTGTTCACTCATTGGCTAAGCCATCATGAATAACTATTAGGTGAGGTGATGAGTCAGTTGGTGGGACTGTACCATCTACTAGAAATCAGTAATCATGGAGATCTTTGCATCTCCATAAAGAAAGTGTAGGGATCCGAGAAAATAGTGGGAGCTAATTTATTTAAAAATCAAACCCCTAAATAAATTGGTCAAGTCTTAATTTCAAAATCTAACTAGAAAATTTGACTCTCTACAAAAAAATGTCTGCATCCAAACCACTAGCCCATATCCCGGTCACCCATAGACTGATCGAACTCAATTACAAGGATTGGCTTCAAAATTATTTTGCATTTTGAGAAGTTGACTCATGTATTGGATCAAGATCCCCTCACCTTACCAGCTCGTCCGTTTGCTGAATAAAGAGCATCTCTTGACAAATGGATGGATGAAGATAATAAGGCCAGATATTACATGTTGTGCTCGATGTCTGATGAGCTTCAGCGCCAACATGAAGATGTCAAAACTGCCCATAAAATGTTGGTTCACCTGCAAGAGTTGTTTGATGAACAGAGTCACGCAGCCAAATATCAGATCACTAAATGACTATTTGAGGCTAAAATGCGTAATGGACAGTCAATTCAAGATCATTGTCTGATGATGATCAAGAACTTGGAATAGCTTGAGAAGCTTGGAGTGAAGTTAGATCAGGATCTACAAAATGATATAATTCTGCAATCCTTGACTGATATGTATGGATAGTTCATTATGAACTACCATATGCATAAACTTCATAATACTCTAGCCAAGCTTATGAATATGCTGGTTACTGCTGAGCTTTCTATGAAAGGTTCTAAAAGCTTAGTACTTGCTATGGAATGGACTTCTTCTAAGAGAAAGTTTTTTGTAAAGAAGAAGAAATCTGTGAAAAAATAGAAGGTGGAAGATGGAAAGAAAAGAAGGCAAAGCTAAAGAAGAAAGCCACTGACAAAAAAAAGTGTTTCCATTGTAATACAGACAGCCACTAGAAGCAGAACTATCCTACATACCTGGCCACCCTAAAGAACAAGAAGGAGATAGGTCCTTCTGGAGGTATGCTCGTTATTAAATCTAATCTTATGATTTCTTCTGCATCCAGTTGGATGCTTGACTTTGGTTCTAGTGCTCATTTATGCACTTCTATATAGGATCTTGAGAATAGCAGGAGGTTGAGGGATGGTGATATGATCCTATGCATCGAAAATGGAGCAAGGATTGTTGTTATGGTCGTGGGAACCTATCCTCTTCGATTACCATCTGACTTAGATTAGTACTTAGAAATTTTTATTATGTGCCTGCTACAAGCAGAAATTTGATTTTTATTTCATGTTTAGCATAAGAAGGCTATGTAATTAGTTTTCTTAAGGACCATTATAATATTCTTTATGAAAGAAATAAAATTACAAGTAATTTTTTTATTAACGGTCTCTACCAGTTGCATATTGATGTATCTATCATTAATATCAAGCAAAATATGAATGTCATAAGATCAAAATGACCTAGGGATAGTCCAAACAATAGATATCTATGGCACCTAAGGCTAGGTCATATAGCAGAAGATAGGATTAACAAATTATAGAAAATTGGGCTATTGAGTTTGTTGACTTTCGAGTCATATCTAGTTTGTAAATCATGTCTTCATGGCAAAATGACTAAGCTCCCTTTTGTAGGACATGGGGAAAGGGCCACAGAAGTACTTGCCCTAGTACATACTGATGTGTGTGGCCCATTTGATATGCCAGCTAGAGACAACTTTGACTACTTCATAAATTTTATCGATGATTTATCTCGATATGGGTATGTGTATCTTATGAGCCACAAGTCTGAAGCTTTTAAAAAATTTAAGAAATTCAGACATGAAGTTGAAAAGCAAACTAAAAAATCTATTAAGGTTCTTCGATTAGATCGAGGAGGTGAATACCTTAGTCGGAAATTTCTAGACTATCTAAAGCAAAATGGCATAGTTTTTCAGTGGACTCCACCTGGAACACCTCAACTCAATGGGATTTCAGAATGCATAAATCAGACCCTATTAGATATGGTCCAATCTATGATGAGCTTCACAGACCTTCCTGATTTTCTATGGGGATATAGTCTATTAACTGCTATATATTTACTAAATAGAGTTTCCTCTAAAATCATTCCTACCACACCGTATGAGATATGGCATGGTAAGAAACCAAGTCTGAGTCATCTCAGAATTTGGGGTTGTCCGACTCATGTCAAAAGACAACAAGCGGACAAGTTAGACTATAGGTCCTTTAGAGCTCGATTCATAGGATATCCTAAAGAGTCATTAGGATATTATTTCTACATTTTAGAAGACCATAATGTGATTGTGAGTCGAAATGCCATCTTTCTTGAAAAATAGTTTATTCAAGATGGTGGCATTGGAAAGCAGATCAAGCTCAAGGAAAAAAATCTCACAAGAGCAACGAGTTAAGGACCTTATGGAACCAAATCAAGTTGAGCTAATACAATCACTATCTCCTCCACCTCGTAGATCAGAAAGAATTTTTTGTCCCCCTGAGAGGTACTTAGATACTATTTCAGAGGAAGTAGAAAAAATGTTCCTCATAGGTAATGGGATTCATGGTGATGATCCCAAAACCTATGACGAGGTGATATCGGATATTAACTCTGAGAAATGGTTAGAGGCAATGAAGTCAGAAATTACTCGATGCACTCAAATCAAGTCTGAGCCTTGGTAGATCCATCAGAAGATATAATATCGATTAGGTGTAAATAGATCTATAAGAAAAAGATTAGTGTAGATGAGAATATAGAGACGTTCAAAGCTAGATTAGTGGCGAAAGGGTATAGTCAGTGCAAAGAAATTGACTATCAGGATACCTTTTTGCTAATAGCCATGCTAAAATTCATCCACACATTGCTTGCTATTGTAGTTATTTTGATTATGAAATATGGCAAATGGACGTGAAAATGACGTTCTTAAATGGATACCTTGAGGAAGACATCTATATGGAATAGCAACTAGGTTTCACATCCAGTGATGTTGATCACAAAGTATGCAAGCTGCAAAGATCCATATATGGACTTAAGCAAGCATCTCAAAGTTGGAATACTCGTTTTAATGATGTGATCAAATTATTTGATTACATCAAGAATGAAGAGGAACCATATATTTTCAAAAAGGTTAGTGGGAGCACTATTGTCTTCCTTGTACTGTATGTGGATGATATCCTCCTTATTGGGAATGATATTTTCATATTGATCACAGTTAAAATAGGGTTATTTAAAGAATTCTCCATGAAAGACCTAGGAGAAGCATCCTTTATTCTAGGAATTAAGGTCTATAGAGATAGATCAAACAGGATGCTAGGTCTTTCACAGAAGATGTACATAGAGGAAGTGCTAAAGAGGTTTGGCATGAAAAACACCAAGAGGAGATTAGTACTCTTCAGACATGGCATTCATCTCTCCAAGAAAATGTATCCTAACACACCTGAGGAGATTAAATGCATGAGCAAGATCCCTTATGCTTTAGAAATAGGGAGCCTCATGTATGTCACGTTATGTACACGACATGATATAGCCCATGTTGTGAGTGTCACGAGTAGATATCAGTCGAATCTAGGTGATGAATACTAAACCTCTGTGAAATTTATCCTTAAGTACTTAAGAAGAACTAAGGATATGATGTTGGTTTTTGGTAATGGAGAACTCCAAGTTTAGGGATATACAGACTCGAATTTTATGTCTAATATAGATGATCGAAAGTCGACATCTAAGAGTCTGTTTATGTGTAATGGTGGTGCTGTTAGTTGGAAGAGTTTCAAGCAGATAGTGATAGCATATTCCACCATAGAAGCAGAGTACATCGCTTTATCAGAAGCTACGAAGGAGGCATTTCGGTACAAGAAGTTCACCACAGAGATCAAAGTGATACCATCGGATGCCATTCCTCTATACTATGATAATAATGGCACCATAGCCCTTGCTAAGGATCCAAGGTCTCATCAGAAGTCAAAGCATATCGAGCGGTGATACCATCTCATCCGTGATTAACTTGAGAAAGATTATATCGAGGTCAAGAGAATCAACTCCACGGACAATGTGGCAGATCCACTTATAAAGCCATTGGGCCAGCAAAAGATCGAAGTCCATCTTGAGAAGATGGGACTTAGAATTATAGCCAATTGGCTTTAGGTCAAGTGGGAGTTTATTAGATATGTGTGCTCTAGAAGCCATATTGGCTGACACTTGTAATACACTTCTAAGGGTAAAATTATAATTTAAACTATAAATAATAAAATAGATTATTTTCTATCATAGGGTATATTTCAAAGTGTCTATGATACATTCCTTAAGTTAATGGTAATGAGAGTTTATATATTCAAGAATTGAAAATTTAAGACATGAATTTTCATTATTAACTCATAAAATGCTTCCGACCGTAAGATCATGATGAGGATGGTGATTAATCTAAAAGGTTAGTGTATGATCACTTCTTTTTGATAGATGAGTCTTGAGTCTATGGTGTAAAGACACCAGAGTGAGAGTATAGATACTCATTAGAGAATGAGGGCACTGAGCATGATCACCTTGAGCAATCATGAGGAAGTCTACCTTCTCATCGATGACTAGCTCGAAGCTGCAGTATGTCTGATTGTTTGACCTGAGGTGCATTGACAATTCACCTTGAGGGTGTTGTAGTTTGACTACACCATAACTCAGTCTTCTAGCCATTCAAAATCCTGAGGTGTATGTTGGCTACAGCATGTTCATTGTAGGAATTGGATTGCACCAATAGAGGATCTATCTACCTCGGTAGATGAGGAGTAGCCCTATGATGATCATAAGAATCAAGTCCATAAGTCCATGGCCATGGCAGAGTGAAATAATAGAAAGAGTTTCTATTAGGATTTTCACATTGGACTTGAATTGAATGATTAATTCATATGATGGAAATTAGGATTTGACGAGATCACCTTAACCCTAATCCGATCGAGGGCTCAAGATAAAGGAACTTAATCACACAGATGACTGCACTGAGAGATTCACTTTTAGTTCTGATGGGTTGCCACCATATGCTGCTAGGTGTTATTGATGGATTTTGGGAGCAATTAGAATGATTTGGATGATCGATCATACTAGTTGTCTGAATCAGAAAAATTCTGATCCATCAGAAGATGCTTCGATGATGTCAATGATAGAGATCGCATCATATCCCATTACCATATGAAACTGAACCTAACTGGATCATACAAACAAGGGTATGGATCTGGATATCATCAACTGGATTAATCCAGTTCAATTGATTTGAATAATATTCAATTAGGTTCAAGAAAATCATTCTAGCACATGATTAAGCCTAATGTTCTCCTTTAACAATCATTAAAGCCTATCTCATCTGAGCCAAATATGTTTGGACTTACTCAGAAATCTTTACTTGGTCTGATTGAAGCTTGTCTAGATCAGAAAAGGATTGTCTTAATTTATGAGATAAATTTAAGATCACACCTGCCATTTTTCATCACCTGCTAAATTTTGTCTTCAGACATTGGTCAAATATTGACCCTGGATACTTAGACATCTACCCATGTATCATGCACACATAGGAGAGAACCTAGGAATTTGTCCCCCTGCTAAAAAATAGACAAGAAGGGGGCACATGCCTATGGGGGCATGCACCCCATGAGGATAAAAGATGGAGTCCCATACGGATGGGAATCTAGTTGATTCAGGGGATTAAATTGTGTGGCACCAAGAAGACTTGTTTGACTCGATCTTGGTGCCACCTAAGAAGAGTTTTAAGGGTCTCTAATCTGATTGAATCAGATAATGTCATCCCACCAATCAGATTTAGATCTGATTGTGCAAAGGTCCGTGATTGGCCGAAATGATGTGGCACTACATGGTGCAGCAGGATCTATATAAACCCTATCTACACCTAGAATTCAATTCTTCTTCCTTTAGCCCATGCCATATAGCCCCTCTCCCTCCTTCTCCATGCCATCCTCTAGTCCTCTCTCTTGTCTCCATGTCCAAGGGACTTTGGGTACGAAGAAGGTGCGATCCAAGCAAGTGAAAGGCGCCAGGAAAGGAAGAAGGCAGCACTACTGCAAGAGACAAAGGATGTTCTTCAAAAGTTATTTTGAAGACCTTCAAAATTAGATCTAGATCTGATTTTTGGAGATTGATTGAGAAGGAGAAGATCTTTAGATCCTGCCTGAGTGGATACTAGTAGAGGCTAGGCACTTGCATGGCTACGTCCTGAACCTCAGGCAAACATCGAGATCATCATAGGATAATTGGATTATCCAAAATAAAGATATAAGTAAATTAAATTAAATTTTTATTTTAATTTTTATTATTAAATTAATAAGATTAGTTCTGAGTCTCAGATCTAATTAGAATCTTAGAGAAAAATTTTTGAAATATCCCTACTGATCCAATCAGATCTGAACAAACCTAATCCAAAAAATAGGTTTTTTCCTTCACATAGGTAGCGACCGAGGAGGAGGGGAAGGAAGGAGGATGAGGGGGGTTGGCGCAGTGATGGGGAGGTCGGGGGGGTGCTGTGGGTGGAGTTAGAGGGGGGTGGGTTGCGGGCAGTAGCTTGGCGGTCAAGCCACGGGCCTAAGCCGGGGAAGTAAGGAAAGGGGGTGGCGGACTGATGGGAGGCCAGGGGGATGGCTGCGGGTGGAGCTAGAGGGGGGCAGGGGGTGGGTTGCGGGCGATAGCTTGGTGGAGGAGCTGTGGGCCTAGGCCAGGGAAGAAGGGGAAGGGGGGTAACGTGGTGATGGGGAGGCTAGGGGGTAGGTTGCGGGCAGAGCTGGAGGGGGGCGGGGGGTTGGTTACTGACGGCAACCCAGTAGAGGAGCCATGGGCCTAGGCTGGGGAAGAAGGGGAAGGAAAGGGATGAGTGGGAGGTGGAAGCGCTGGTTAGGGAAGAAGGGGGAGGCATGGGTGGAGGTGTTGCCGACCGGAGAGCCAATAGGAGGCGGAGGAGGAGGCAGCGTCGATTGAAGAAGGAAAGGGAGGGATGAGGTCTCATCAGTAGTGGAGAGGAGGGAAAGAGAGAGAATAATCGATCGATAGGAGAAATAATTTGAAAGCAGGCAGCTGAAAATAACCTAACCTATGGTAGTGGTTTTGGGCGGGCAACTGGAAATAACCTAACCTATGGCAGCAATTTTAGAACCGCTGGCATAGGTATCAGAATTCTAGCTGATTTGAATTGAAAGCGAGACGGCCTAAGTCTCAGACTATAGAAATAAATATTCTATTTTTCTGAGTGAGCCAGTCCGATTTGGAGTCGAGCAGACCCGACTGACAATCAAGCTGATCTGATTTGGATCCAAGCCGACTCGATCAGTGGGAATAGATCTATGGTAGCGGTTTTCATTAACCACTATCATAGATTAAACTATGGCAGTGGTTCTTTGTAACTACTGTCGTAGGCTTAATCTATTACAGCGATTAGCCATAACTTTAAATAACCACTGTGATATATTTTTTATATTTTTTCTCTAAATATTATATAATTTAAAAATTTAATGCCTATCTTTACCATTCATTATCTAAATAATTATCATTAGAGTGTTATCACGAAAGGTCAACTCGATCCATTGGCCCTAGCTTCATCGATTGAAAAAATTTAATTTCGATGACCACGAACGATGATGTGATGATCTAATTGATGGAGACCTTCGATGTATTCAAAAATCTGCAATGATGATCTTGGTGATATTTGTAGCATACTATCAAAGTTTCACTTTAATTAGATATCGTTATCATGATCAATTTAGCATGAAGTTATTTTGATCGTTAAATGAGAAATGAGTGATCAAAGGGCCAGACGACATCCATTTATGAGTTAATTTTTTAGACAAATGATCTTGATTACTATTTTAATAATTTTTATGATGGTGATCATAAAATTTTAATCGTAGATCTAAGATGGATCCAAAACTATACGTTGCCTGATACCCATTCTTAAACTCTTTTGATAATTATACTCGTGCTTTTGCAAGATTTGCTTAACATGAATGGTTATTATAAAAATGATTTAAATTTTACAATCACCATTATAAAAATTATTAAAATAGTAGCCAAGATCATTTATCTAAAAAATTATCTCATAATCGATTGTCGTCTAGTCCTTTGATTACTTGTTTCTTCATTTAATGATTGAAGTCACATCATGCTAATTGATCTTGATAACAATATCTGATTGAAGTAAAACTTTGATAGTATGCTACAAACATCATCGAGATCATTGTTGTAGACTTTTGGATATATCGAAGGTCACCATCTATCAGATCATCATATCATCATTCATGATCGTCAAAATTAAATTTTTCTGATTGATGAAGCTAGGGCCATCAGATCGAGGTGGTCTTTTATGACGATACTCTAGTAAATATGAATCACATAAAGTTCTAGTAAAGCACAAACCTTTGCTTACCACTGATGATAACAAAGCCATATGTTTCCATAGAGTTTCAAATAAGTATCCACATCACAATTACATCCTCATATGAGCAGTCCCATGATACACTCTCATAGAAAAAATCACATCATAATCACATTCACATATGAGCAATCCCATGATATACTCTCATAGAAAAAATCACATCATAATCACATCCACATGAGAGCAGTCCCATGACACACTCTCATAGAGATAATCATACCATAATCACATCCACATATGAGCAGTCTCTGACACTTTCTTATAGGAAATTACACCATAATCACATCCACATATGAGCAATCCCATGACATACTCTCATAGAAAAAATCATACCATAATCACATCCACATATGAATAGTCCTATGACATACTCTAATAGAAAAAATCATACTATAATCACATCCACATATGAGCAGTCCCATAATACACTCTCATATGGACAATCACAAGATATCATAAATATCAATAAGCTTTTATAGCACATAAACCAAAAGTCATCGAAATGAGATATTAAACCATATAAGAGATTTTTGCAATACCTTTCAACTTACCGATGATGTGCCATTCAAACCATGTATACATTTACCTGCTTATAAAATGCACAAGAGCTATCAAAAATCCTTTCTATTTCCATGTTTCACTAAATATATATATAGTTAACAACATAAGCTGTAAGTATCAAAAACTATCTTGCTTTTCAATTGACCATTCTACATAGCAAGATATATATTAAAACTCTATACACAATTACTTGTAGATGCAATACACAGAGGTTATAAAGAAACCATACTTTTACCCATACTTGTATATGAATATGTAAACTGAAAATATTGAAAAACCACCTTACCTTTTAGATGCATCTTTTTACATAGCAAAGATACTTCGAAAATATCATAGATAGGTGAAAATCATTCACCTCAACTAGCTACTAGTTAATTGGCTTATTCAAAGCATTTTTCCAAGACTTTCCTTTTCCTTAATGTTTAGAAGTCTATTGTATAGGATTTTCTACTCAACTTCAGCACCTTCGTTCTTCCACGCACCTTGATTACCCCCAAATTCTCTATTCTCAACCAATTCTTCTTGGTCCATAGCTAAAACCAGACTCCTCTCAGCTTTCTTCCCTCCTCTATCATCTCTAAAGAACTTAGAAAACTCAATAGCAGCAAAGGAAATGGTGGCTTTTATTTAGGACAAATATTAAACTAATGGGAATTTGCTAGATGTCACTCCAACAAGAATCCACCCAATTTCCTTCTTAACATGTGTTACTCTGATGAATTTTTAATTATTAGTTAATGCCCTCAAGCTGCTCACTCATTCTCTGAAAAATTATATTAAAATTATAGCTCAAAACCCTCTCGATTAGAACCTACTCCCAGAATTTTTTGCAAATCGAGATATCTCACTTTTAGGTCAAGTCTTCTTGATACAACTGAGTCCTCTCAATTCTAAATTGAGATGTCTCACTCTCAAGAAAATAGAAACTTGTTGCTGACTTGAGTTTCAGGTCGAGACATCTTGAACCCTTGAGTTTCAGAAATTTTTATTTTGATACTCTCTTCATAGCTTTACTCAATATTGCCCTTATTTACATTTTAATTTTTAAGTTAATGTCATTAACTTTAAAACATAAATATAAATAAGGAACACCCTCCTATTTAGAATCAATAAAAATATTAGAAAAATTAAAATTTTTAAGAATAGAATCTCAAAACTTGGATTCTAGTTCAAATTTTTCGAAACCCGAAACTTTTAAAATTTTCTTTCCTTAGAATGAATAGGTTAAAAGATCTAAGAAATTGTTAAAAATCACTTTATGACTCACAAACACCAAAGGATCAATTATCACTAATTTTTATTTTTTTAAAAAAATTATATTTTATATAGCTCTCTAGATAGGTGCTACTTTCAAATTTAGAAAATTTTCAGGACTCCAAGTGGCAGATAGTCATAATTTATACTTAATTGGCTCAAATATATCATAAATAAATTATTATGCCAAACATATATGAACACAAATCTCTTAATTCTCTATTTTGCTAGTTTGGGATATCACACAAACAAACCCAGCTGGTTTTTTAGGATCACCAACCACAACCTTTCACTGATAGTTTTGTGGGCTCACTATCAATCCAGTTAGTTTTTTGGATCACCAACTAAAACTTTACATAATGCCCAATTCTTGGTTTGGATGAGTCTTCACCTCAAGTTTCTTTTTTCCAAAAAAACTTGTAAAGAAAATAAGAATACAAGTATGAAATTTTAGAATAAAGTAAAATACAAAAGATGAACTCTCAGAACCCCAAAGTAGAAGATGTAGGATTGCTCTTTGAGGCTTGACTTCTCTTCAAATGATGCTTGAGAGGATGTGAAAAATATTGTAGTAGATTGCACTTCAATGCTTGCTAAAATCTGTGCATAATTTTTTCTCTTTTTTTTCTTTCTAATGATATTCAACGATCCTCACATAAACTAATGTGTTTATCTTTTTGATCCTCCTTTCTTAGCTCATCATTAAGTATGAAAGCTTTTAAATCCATTTTAGAAGCCAAACTAGTCGTTTCCAACTATTAAGAAGCAAAAACTAGATGATAGAAATAATTCTACATACTTCTAAAATTCTGCAGAACTAGCCATTGGAACTCGAGTTGACTCTGAAGGAAAATCCTGATTTCTCGGACCAGGTTCGATCAGATCTGATCAGATCAAGAGATATATTTCAAAATTTTTTTCTTTGATTTAGATCAGATCTGAGATGTTTTAGATCTAATTCTTATTATTTAAATAATTAAAATAAAATTAGATAAATTAAATCAAATTTAACTTATCCTGA
This sequence comes from Cocos nucifera, assembly GCA_006176705.1. Classification (NCBI taxonomy): domain Eukaryota; kingdom Viridiplantae; phylum Streptophyta; class Magnoliopsida; order Arecales; family Arecaceae; genus Cocos; species Cocos nucifera. The sequence continues at coordinate 11,221 of QRFJ01006392.1, read as the reverse complement.
AGTGGGTAATCCTATTATCCATTGATGATCCTGTAAGCAGCGGAAGGTTCTGGATCTAGCCATGCAAGTGCTTGACCTCTACCGGTATCCACTTAGGCTGGATTTAGAGATCCTCTTCTTCTCTATCACATCTCCAAAAACCAAATCTGAATTTGATTTGGAGGATCTTCAAAACATCTTTCGAAGATCAGCAGTAATCCTTTGCAGCAGCGCAGCCTTCTAGCTTTCAGTCGCCTTTCTCTCATCTTGATCGCACCAACCAAGGTCCAAAACTCCTTTTGGACATGGAGAGGAGAAAAAAAAGGTGGGTTTGGCATGGAGAAAGAGGGGAGAGGTAGCCTTGGGGCATGGAGAATTGTTATTCCAATCTTAATTTGAGTTGGGCGCAGGGTCTTATTTATAGACTGTCTGTGATCCAACTTCCTCTTCTTCCCAACCAATCACAACTCTTTGTGAAATCAGATCTAAATCTGATTGGTGGGAATAGAGTCCCCTGGATTCCTCCTTAGAGGGTGCCTAAGACCAGTCAAAGTTGGTTCTTAGGAGAACTCTAATTGGAATCCAAAAAGGAGATGGAGTCCCTAGTCCAACAGGGACTCCTGGGCGCCTCCAACTTGGGCACACGCCAAGGGTGGCGTGCGCCCTCCTCCTTGCCAGGTTCTGGTAGGGGGACAGGCCCCCACCAGCTCTCCAATAGGTGCATGACACATGGACAAAAGTCAAAGTGTCAATGGTCAACATTTGACCAGTCAAAGGTAGACTTTTGACCAAAGTCAAAGAACAAGAAATGGCAGGTGACCAAAAATGGCAGGTAATGTCTTACAAAATAAGACAACCTTTTCTGACTTGGACAACCTCCAGTCAGACCATATGAAGGCCTCTGATTGAGCACAAACTCCTTTGGCTCAGTCAGGACAACTTATTTATGATAGTAAAAGAAGAACGTTAGGTTCAATCGAGTGCTAGCACGATTTCCTTGAACCTAATTGAATCTCATTCAGATCAATTGAACTAGATCAGTTCAATTGATGATCACCAGATTCAAACCCTTGTTTGTGTGACCCAGTTAGGTTCAGTTCTGTATGGTAATGGGATATGTCATGATCTCTATCATCGACATCATCGAAACTCCTTTCGATGGATCAGAACTCTTCTGATTCGAACAGCTAGAATGATCGATCATCTAAATCATTCTAATTGCTCCCAAAATCCACCAGTGACACCTAGCAGTATATGGTGGCAACCCATCAGAGCTGAATGCGAACCTCTTGGTGCAGCTACCTGTGTGATTAAGTTCTTCTATCTTGAGCCCCGATCAGATTAGGGTTAAGGTGAACTCGTCAAACCCTAGTCTCTGTCATATGATGTAATCATTCGATTCAAGTCCAATGTGAAAATCTAAATAGAAACTCTTTCTATTATTTCACTCTACCATGGCCATGGGCTTCTGGACTTGATTCTCATGATCATATCATAGGGCTGCTCCTCTACCACCGAGGTAGATAGATTCCATCTTGATGCAATCCAGTTCCTACAATGAACATGCTATAGCCAACATACACCTCAGGGTTCCATATGGCTAGGAGACCGAGTAATGGTGTAGTCAAACTATAACACCCTCAAGGTGAACTGCCGATGCATCCTCAGGTCAAAGAACCAGACACACTACTGCAGCATCGAGTCAGTCATTGACGAGAAGGTAGACTCCCTAATGACTACTCGAGGTGGTCACGCTCAGTGCCCTCATTCTCTAAACGAGTACCTGTACTCTCGCTCCGGTGTCTCCACACCGTAGACTCAAGACTCATCTACTAAAGAGAAGCGATTGTACACCAACCTTCCGGATCAATCACCATCCTCGTGATGATCCTATGGTCGGAGAGCATTTTATGAGTTAATAATGATTATTCATGTCTTAAATTTTCAACTCTTGAAAATATGAATTATCATTACCATTAACTCAAAGGATGTATCACAGACACTAAATACACATATGTGATAGAAAATAACCCATTTTATTGATTATAGTCAAAATTATAATTTTGCCCCTAGAAGTGTATTACAAGTGTCAGCCAATTCTGGCTTCTAGGGCACATATATCTAACAATCTCCCACTTGTCCTAAAGCCAATTGGCTACAAGTCTAAGTCCCATCTTCTCAAGGTGGGCTTCGATCTTCTGCTGGCCCAACGGCTTTGTAAGTGGGTCTGCCACATTATCTGTGGAGTTGACTCTCTTGACCTCGACGTAACCCTTTCTCGAGGTAATCGCGGATGAGGTGGTATCGCCGCTCAATGTGCTTGGATTTTTGGTGAGACCTCGGCTCCTTAGCAAGGGCTATGGCGCCATTGTTGTCGCAGTATAGAGGAATGGCATCTGATGGCATTACTCCAATTTCTGCAGCAAACTTCTTGTACCAGAATGCTTCCTTCGCAGCCTCTGATGCAGCGATATATTCTGCTTCCATGGTGGAATCTGCTATCACAGTTTGCTTGGAACTCTTTCCAGCTGACAGCACCACCATTGCACACAAACAGACTCCCAGATGTCGACTTTCGATCATCTATATCGGACATGAAATCCGAGTCTGTGTATCCCTGGACTTGGAGTTCTCCATTACCAAAGACCAACATCATATCCTTAGTTCTTCTCAAGTACTTAAGGATACATTTCACAGAAGTCCAGTGTTCTTCACCTGGATTTGACTGATATCTGCTTGTGACACTCACAGCATGGGCTATATCAGGTCGTGTACATAGCATGGCATACATGAGGCTCCCTATTGCAGAAGCATAAGGGATCTTGCTCATGCGTTCTATTTCCTCAGGTGTGCTAGGGCACATCTTCTTGGAAAGATGAATACCATGTCTGAAGGGTATTAATCCCCTCTTAGAGTTTTCCATACTAAACCTCTTTAGTACTTTCCTCTATGTACATCTTCTGTGAAAGTCCTAGCATCCTATTCGGTCTATCCCTATAGACCTTAATTCCTAGAATAAAGGATGCTTCACCTAGGTCTTTCATGGAGAATTCCTTGGACAACCATATTTTGACTGTTGTCAACATGGGAATATCATTCCCAATAAGGAGGATGTCATCCACGTACAATACGAGGAAGACAACAGCGCTCCCACTGACCTTTTTGAAAACACATGGTTCCTCTTCATTTTTGATGAAACCAAACATTTTGATCACATCATTGAAACGAGTGTTCCAGCTCCGAGATGCTTGCTTAAGTCCATATATGGACCTTTGCAGCTTGCAAACCTTGTGATCAGTATCACTGGATGTGAAACCTAGCGGCTGTTCCATATAGATATCTTCCTCAAGATATCCATTTAAGAAATGCCATTTTCACGTCCATTTGCCATATTTCATAATCGAAATAGGCTGCAACGGCAAGCAATGTGCGGATGGATTTTAGCATAGCCACTGGGGGAAAAAGGTATCCTGATAGTCAATGCCTTCGCGTTTGACTATAACCTTTTGCCACTAGTCTAGCCTTGAATGTCTCCACATTCCCATCTGCACCAATCTTTCTCTTGAAGATCCATTTACACCCAATAGGTACTATACCTTCTGGTGGATCTACCAAGGTCCAGACTTGGTTTGAGTGCATCGAGTCAATTTCTGACTGCATTGCCTCTAGCCATTTCTCGGAGTCGATATCTGATATCGCCTCGTTGTAGGTTTTGGGATCATCACCATGAGCACCATTACCTACGAGGAACATTTTCCTCTACTTCCTCTCTGAAATAATACCTAAGTATCTTTCAGGGGGATGGGAAAACTCTTTCCGATCTACGAGGTGGAGGAGGTAGTGTTCTTATTGGCTCAACCTGATTTGGTTCCAATTGGTCCTTAGCTCGTTGTACTTGTGAGACTTTCTCATCAAGCTTAATCTGCTTTCCAATGCCGCTATCTTGAATAAACTATTTTTCAAGAAAGATGGCATGTCGACTCACAATCACATTGTGGTCTTCTGGAATGTAGAAATAGTATCCTAATGACTCTTTAGGATATCCTATGAATCGAGCTCTAAAGGACCTAAACTCTAACTTGTCCGCTTGTTGTCTTTTTGACATGAGCCGGACAACCCCAAATTCTGAGATGACTCAGACTTGGTTTCTTACCATGCCATATCTCATACGGTGTGGTAGGAACGGTTTTAGAGGGAACCCTATTCAGTAGATAAATTGAAGTTAACAATGAATGTCCCCAAAGAAAATCAGGGAGGTCTGTGAAGCTCATCATGGATCGAACCATATCCAATAGAGTCCGATTTCTCCATTCTGAAATGAGTTGAGGTGTTCCTGGTGGAGTCCATTGAGAGACTATGCCATTTTCCTTTGAGATAGTCTAGGAATTTTCCGGCTAAGGTATTCACCTCCTCGATCTGATCGAAGAACCTTAATGGGTTTTCTTTTATTTTTCTACTTCATGTCTGAATTCTTTGAACTTTTCAAAAGCTTCAGACTTGTGTCTCATAAGATACACATACCCATACCTAGACAGATCATCGGTAAAGGTAATGAAGTAGACAAAATTGCCTCTAGCCGGCACATCAAATGGGCCGCACACACATCAGTATGTACTAGGGCAAGGAGATCTGTGGCCCTTTCCCCATGTCCAACAAAAGGGAGTTTAGTCATTTTGCCTTGAAGACAAGATTCACAAGTTGGATATGACTCGAAAGTCAATGGACTCAATAGCCCATTTTTCTCCAATTTGTTGATCCTATCTTCTGCTATATGACCTAATCTCAGGTGCCATAGATATCTATCGTTTGGACTATCCCTAGGTCGTTTGGCATTCATGTTTTGCTCGAATAAATGAGCATAAACACTTCTAAGAAGGAAACACATTCCTTCTTGTTCTATCAGGGTGGCCAGGCTAAGTAGGGGTAGTTCCAGCTTCCAATGGCCAGTCACTGTTGCAATGGAAATACTTTCCTTTGACATCGGCCTTTTTCTTCGGCTCTGCCTTCTTCTTCTTTGATCTTTCCACCTTTTGCTTTTTCACAGACTTCTTTTTCTTTCCATAAGACTTTCTTTTGGAAGAAGTCCGTTCCATAGCAAGAACTGAGCCTTTAGAACCTTTCATAGAAAGCTCAGCGGTAACCAGCATATTCATTAATTCGGCCAAGGAATTTTGAAGTTTATGCATGTGGTAATTCATGATGAATTGCCCACATGCATCAGTCAAGGATTGCAGAATAATATCATTCTGCAGATCCAAGTCTAACTTCACACCGAGCTTCTCAAGCTCTTCCATGTCCTTGATCATTGTCAGACAGTGATCTTGGACTGACTGCCCATCACGCATCTTAGCCTTAAAAAGTCATTTCGTGACTTGATATTTGGCTGCGCGACTCTGTTCACCAAACATCTCCTGCAGGTGAGCCAACATTTGGCGAGCAGTCCCGATATCTTCATGTTGGCGCTGGAGCTCATCAGACATCGAGCCCAACATGTAATATCTGGCCTTATTATCTTCGTCTAATCCATTTTTTCAGAGATGCTCTCTGTTCAGTGGATGGACGGGCTGGTAAGGTGGGAGGGTCCTGGTCCAAAACATGGGTTAACTTCTCGAAACCCAAAATAATTTTGTAGTTCCTGAGCCAATCTTTATAATTGGGTCCGGTCAGTCTATGTGTGTCCAGGATACGTGCCAATGGGTTGGACGCAGACATTTTCCTGTAGAGAGTCAAAGATTCTAGTTAGATACTGTAATTATGACTTGACCAATTTATTTAGGGAATTTTATTTTTAAACAAATTAGCTTCCCACTATTTTCTCGGATCCCTACACTCCCTCTGTAGAGATGCAAAAATCTCCACGATTAATGATTTCTAGTGGGTGGTGCGGTCTCACCAACTGACTCATCACCTCACCTAACAGTTATTGGTGATGGGTTAGCCAATGAGTGAACAACTCTTGTTCAATGATTCTCTAATCATGGTGCACCCAAACTTGGTCTCTAATTCATGAATCTCACCGTATCCGAAATATTGATCCACTCCTTAGTTAAGTCAGACCCACCATTTGCATAGACTGGATTCCTAATTGAGTCTCTCACCGTATCCAAATATTGAGCCCAACTCATCCTCCAGCCCATAGCATCCAATGCCTAATAGACATGGTTGCATCTTTCCCGGTGCAACTGAGCCACTGTATCCAGTCCGAGAACAATCAACCCCGGGAAGGGCCCGCACATCTACAATGGTGGAAGACCTCAGACTTAATCTTTTCTTAGGGAGAATTGATTCAGGTCTCATTAAACTAGACTTGTCATAGTCATAACAATTATGACTAACCTAGTGGCATGGGTTAGCTCGGATTATTGACCACCTCAGATCAGAACTGTGTCAACAGATATGGCCAGGTAAGTGAGACCGGTGGAAGGAATATGCCATTAACTCGTACAAGAACGCATTCAGGTCGAGTAGCTTCCAATTAAAAACCAGTCGGTCGTATGTGCCAAACTTACCTTAGACACCAAATTGTTGAGTCAGAACCAATTGGGTTAGCCTACAATCCAGACTCTAACCTCTGAGCCTAATTAGGTCTTGCTTGATCGTGACTCGATCTTGACCCAGACTTAATCCTATTAGGCTGGTCAATTTAAGCATTGTTGATCCCATCTAACCAACTCTTGATTCGGTTTGATCAACCGCTTAGACCTAATTGAGCTACCCAAGCCCGAACCCAGTATTATGAATATGTCTTAGATCTAAAAATTCTCAATTTTAGACCTAATTAATATTCCATAATCTTAATTTTTAATTAAGTAGGGTTCATAAACAAAATATGCACAATAAATCCTAGGGTTTCAGGATCTAGGGTTTTGCAGAAAGTAAGTTTTGGGTTTCTGATTAAGGACGAACACGCAGCACCCCTACACATCATAAGAACACCCCATCGAATGGGAAGAGAGGGCCTTTAAACCCTTCTTCATTCTTATGACCGGACGGCCAAGAGGAACGCCTTAATCAGGAACATGCAATACTACAAAACAGTTTTAGATCTATATCATATATCTCATATACAAATTAGATCTAATCATGGCATATTTTGCATACATCTCATGTATCGAATCATGCATATTTTCAGATCTAAATTATCTCATAATAATCTAAAAAAATTAGATTTAAATTGATCTAATCAAAATAAATTCTAATCTAGATAATTATGTAGAACTATTCTACAACTAGTCTAGACATGCATCAATCATATCTCATATGATATTTAAAATTAAATAATTTTTATTTGCTATTTTTTTAGATGTTATTATAACCATTATAATATCAAAAAATAGTAAATAAATAGATCTAAAATATGATTTAATCAAATTAAATCAAAAATATGCAAGACTATTCTATAGAACTATTCTATTTTAGAACTAGTCATGCATATTTTCTAATCTTAGATCCAAATCATTTAATTTTAATTTTTTCTGATTTCAGATCTGATCACATCTCATGTGATATCTAAAATCACTTATTTTCTAATTAAAATAAATTTAAAAATCAGATCTAAACTTTTAGAACCTTGGCTCTGATACCAGTTGAAGGGAAATCCTGATTTTTGGACCAGGTTCGTTCAGATCTGATCAGATCAAGAGATATATTTCAAAAAATTTTTTCTTCTTTGATCTAATCAGATCTTGATATTTTAGATCTGAATTCTTATTATTTTAATAAATTAAAATAAAATTAGATAAATTAAATCAAATTTAATTTACCTTGAAGTGGGGTAATCCTATTACCCGTTGATGATCCTGTAAGCAGCGGAAGGTTCTGGATCTAGCCACGCAAGTGCCTGGCCTCTACCGATATCCACTCAGGCTTGGATCTAGAGATCCTCTTCTTCTCTATCACATCTCCAAAAATTAGATCTGGATCTGATCTGGAGGATCTTCAAAACTCCTTTTGAAGATCAGCAGTCGTCCTTTGCAGCAGCGCAGCCTTCTTCTAGCTTTCAATCGCCTTTCTCTTGATCTGGATCGCACCAACCAAGGTCCAAAACTCCTTTTGGACGTGGAGAGGAGAGGGAGAAGGTGGGTTTGGCATGGAGAAGAGGGGAGAGGCAGCCTTGGGGCATGGAGAAATTGTTATTTCCAATTCTTAATTTGAGTTGGGCGCAGGGTCTTATTTATAGACTAAGCTGTGATCCAACTCCTCTTCTTCCCAACCAATCACAACTCCTTTGTGAAATCAGATCTAAATCTGATTGGTGGGAATAGAGTCCCCTGGATTCCTCCTTAGAGGGTGCCTAAGACCAGTCAAAGTTGGTTCTTAGGAGAACTCTAATTGGAATCCAAAAAGGAGATGGAGTCCTTGTCCAACAAGGGACTCCTAGGGCGCCTCCAACTTGGGCACACGCCAAGGGTGGCGTGCGCCCTCCTCCTTGCCAGGTTCTGGCAGGGGGACAGGCCCCCACCAGCTCTCCAATAGGTGCATGACACATGGTCAAAAGTCAAAGTGTCAATGGTCAACATTTGACCAGTCAAAGGTAGACTTTTGACCAAAGTCAAAGAACAAGAAATGGCAGGTGACCAAAAATGGCAGGTAATGTCTTACAAAATAAGACAACCTTTTCTGACTTGGACAACCTCCAGTCAGACCATATGAAGGCCTCTGATTGAGCACAAACTCCTTTGGCTCAGTCAGGACAACTTATTTATGATAGTAAAAAGAAGAACGTTAGGTTCAATCGAGTGCTAGCACGATTTTCTTTGAACCTAATTGAATCTCATTCAGATCAATTGAACTAGATCAGTTCAATTGATGATCACCAGATTCAAACCCTTGTTTGTGTGACCCAGTTAGGTTCAGTTCTGTATGGTAATGGGATATGTCATGATCTCTATCATCGACATCATCGAAACTCCTTTCGATGGATCAGAACTCTTCTGATTCGAACAGCTAGAATGATCGATCATCTAAATCATTCTAATTGCTCCCAAAATCCACCAGTGACACCTAGCAGTATATGGTGGCAACCCATCAGAGCTGAATGCGAACCTCTTGGTGCAGCTATCTGTGTGATTAAGTTCTTCTATCTTGAGCCCCGATCAGATTAGGGTTAAGGTGAACTCGTCGTCAAACCCTAGTCTCTGTCATATGATGTAATCATTCGATTCAAGTCCAATGTGAAAATCTAAATAGAAACTCTTTCTATTATTTCACTCTGCCATGGCCATGGACTTCTGGACTTGATTCTCATGATCATCATAGGGCTGCTCCTCTACCACCGAGGTAGATAGATTCCATCTTGATGCAATCCAGTTCCTACAATGAACATGCTATAGCCAACATACACCTCAGGGTTCCATATGGCTAGGAGACCGAGTAATGGTGTAGTCAAACTATAACACCCTCAAGGTGAACTGTCCGATGCATCCTCAGGTCAAAGAACCAGACACACTACTGCAGCATCGAGTCAGTCATTGACGAGAAGGTAGACTCCCTAATGACTACTCGAGGTGGTCACGCTCAGTGCCCTCATTCTCTAAACGAGTACCTGTACTCTCGCTCCGGTGTCTCCACACCGTAGACTCAAGACTCATCTACTAAAGAGAAGCGATTGTACACCAACCTTCCGGATCAATCACCATCCTCGTGATGATCCTATGGTCGGGAGCATTTTATGAGTTAATAATGATTATTCATGTCTTAAATTTTCAACTCTTGAAAATATGAATTATCATTACCATTAACTCAAAGGATGTATCACAGACACTAAATACACATATGTGATAGAAAATAACCCATTTTATTAATTATTAGTCAAAATTATAATTTTGCCCCTAGAAGTGTATTACAAGTGTCAGCCAATTCTGGCTTCTAGGGCACATATATCTAACAGACCATTGTCAGGATTCTTCGCATTCTTCAAAGTCCTCATTTCGAGTTTAAACCTCTTCCCCTTTTAGATCTTTCGTAAAAATAGTCCTTCTTATATCTCATAACAATTTAGGTCGACTCGATGGTGTGCTGGCTGAAACTTTCGTATGTGAAATGCTTTTATTCATTGTTTCAGCTTGAGTCAACTTGAATGATAGCATACTAAAAAATTCTATATATTTTTTATTTGAGGATCTTTCTATCTTCAACTTTTGAGGACTTCTTCCATCTTGATTTTTATAATTTTTTCCACCATTAAGGCTTCCAAAAATGTTTTATTTGAGCTCTATTTGATCATTAATCATCATTCTTTTGAAAGGATTCTTCTAAGAATATTTTTTTTATTTTAAACACCATAAAAATCCTACATTCACCTATGAACATATGATTAGTACCATAATCACTTAATATTTTGTAATCATTAAAATTAATCATAGGATCAACAATCTCCTCCTTTATGATGAATGCAAAACTTTGAGTATATGCATAACAAAGTATAATATGATTATAAATCATGAAATGAATAAGTGAGCACTTTCAAGACCATACTTCATGAATGCTTCAATAAGATTTATCATAGAATTTTCATCATAAATTTTGATATTAAAATTCAGTACCAATATTCAAGATGGTACATATCCAAACATATTCATTTTATATAAATATTTCAAGAAAGCAAATGAGCATCTTACATCTTAAACATATTTTTCTCGCATATACTCAATTTAAACATGAAGTATGTGAGGATATAATTAATTTAAACAAAAACTTTAACAAGCATATGCTCAACATAACATCTCTCTCCTTTTTAACAACATCAAAAAGTCCAAGAAAAAGATTTAAAATGAATTACACATTTATTTAAAATTAATTTAAATTCAAATATACACATTAAATATTTAAATTTAAATTTTTTTAGCTTGTGATACCATCTTCTCTTTTTGATAACTACTCTCCTTTTTGAAATTTGATAGCAAATTCAAATTGAATTTCTTCTTTCCTTTAATCAATATATATTAAAATGAAATATAGCTCCTCCTTTTTGAATAAAATTAATACATTACTTTAAATTTTTAAATTCAAAGACAAAATTGCTTTGAAATTTAAGAATCGAAGATCAATATAACTTTTCAAAATAAAAATGTTTGAGTATGAAGATCAAACCTAAGATATATCAATTTTTTTCATATATTTCAGATTCATCACTTTCTCATAATACCTCCCAAATTTAGAAATTATATTATGAATATATCAGAGTAAATCTATAATCCTAGCATATAGTATTTGAGCAAAATCAGAACAAAAGATGTTATTA
>QRFJ01006391.1:0-51112 GCA_006176705.1 Cocos nucifera | reverse complement strand
GATCTAAGATTAGAAAATATGCATGACTAGTTCTAAAATAGAATAGTTCTATATAATAGTCTTGCATGTTTTCAATTTAATCTGATTAAATCATATCTTAGATCTATTTATTTACTATGAATTATAATTCCTAATAATTTAACTCTCATCTAGTTAATTAAAATTTTAATTATTTTTTTTTTTTTTTTTTTTATTTCTATCGATCTTCTAAATAAAGCATAGGAAAGAGCTTTTCAGTACTTATTTTTCAATCCTCTAGGGACGATACTCTACTCATTCACTTTATTACTTGATCGACTGGTGCACTTGCCATAGCTATAAATTAGCACACATCAAGTTTTTGGCACCATTGCCGGGATTTGTGTCTAAAATAATATTAAAATTTTGATCCTTAGCTTTACTTTAGAAATTTATTTTTAATTTTTATTATTTAAAAAAAAAAAATTTCATTGCATGACACGTACTGGACATAGTAATTTACTACCTTTAGATCTAAAAATTAAAATGACTAATTAGAAGATTACAATAAGAAAGAAACATGGCAGCTAAAGATCCTAACGACATCAATCTAGGATTGGATATGGTGACTGAAGGATAGCATGAAGCTATTCGATCAGTACATCATTCATTAAATGATTATATCACACCATCTATAGCCGATGCAGCTTCGAGCATCAGGAGACCTCCTGTACGAGCAAACAACTTCGAAATAAAATCGACGATGATCCAGATGATTCAATCAACTGTCCAATTCAGTGGACACGTGCATGATGATCCGAATGCCCATATTTCTAATTTTCTTGAACTTTGCGATACTTTTAAAATTAATGGGGTGTCGGATGATGCTATTAGATTAAGGTTATTTTCCTTTCTCTTTACGGGATAAAGCTAAGAGTTGGCTTCATTCTCTTCCTGCAGGTTCTATCACAACTTGGGATGTCCTAGCCCAAAAATTCTTAGCCAAGTACTTTCCACCTTCCAAGACTGCCAAGATGCGCAACGATATCACTTCCTTTTATGCAGATGGACATGGAGACACTATATGAGGCTTGGGAGCATTTCAAAGAATTACTGAGGAGATGTCCACATCATCAACTACCCGTATGGCTTCAGGTACAAACTTTCTATAATGGTTTATCTCCTACTAATCGTTCTATGATTGATGCAGCAGCAGGAGGAACCATTAATCAAAAAATGGAGGAAGAAGCTTTCGATCTGATCGATGAGATGGCATCAAATAGCTATCAATGGCAGATAGAATGTATGATGCCAAAAAGACTAGCAGCTGTGCAGGGAGTAGATTGCGTGCCAACCTTACTAGCTGAAATTGCAGCCCTTAGAGCCGAAGTCAACAACTTAAAGGGAACAGCTATGCATATTCAGAGCATTACTTATGACCTATGTGGAGGAGGACACGATACGAGCAATTGCCAGACAGGTAATCCTTTTGCTAAAACAACTGATACAGCTAATTATATTGGTAATTTTTTTAGGCCGCAACAAAACAATCCCTACTCCAACACATACAATCAAGGGTGGAGGCAGCACCCAAATTTCTCATGGAGCAATCAAAATGCAGCACAACAGCCACCCCCGAGGATTCCAAGTACCTGAAAAGAAGTCCAACATGGAAGAGCTGATGGTCAAATTTATGCAAAACCAAGAAGCAACTATAAAAAATTTGGAAGCCAAACTTAGGCAGGACCAAACAGCAGCAATTCGAAACTTGGAGATGCAAATAGGTCAAATGGCTAAGATAATCTCCGAGAGACCTCAGGGATCCTTGCCCAAGCAACATACGGAGACAAATCCAAGGGAGCAAGTCAATGCTATCACCCTAAGAAGTGGTACAAAGCTGGAGGAGCCACATCAGAAGAATGAGACTGAAGAGCCAACTACAAATAAGGAACCATCAACTAAAATTCGTCAGTCACCAAAACAACCAGCAGATGGATGGTCTCCAGGTATACGATTTGCTGATCCAAATGTGAAGCCCTACGTGCCGCCACTACCATTCCCAGAGAGACAAATACAGCATCCAGATAAGAAATTTTCTAACTTTTTCAAAATTCTTAAAGAATTTACATATTAATATTCCTTTTGTAGATGCTATTACTCAAATGCCCAGGTATGCCAAGTTTCTCAAAGAAATCTTAACAAATAAGAAAAAGCTGAAGGAGCATGAGAGAATAAATTTGAATGAAGAATGCTCAGCAATACTTCAAAATAAATTACCACAGAAGCTTAAAAGATCCAGGGAGTTTTACTATCCCTTGCATTATTGGTGATTGTAGTTTTGATAAAGTTTTATGTGATTTAGGAGCAAGCATTAATCTCATGCCTTTTTCTATTTTCAGAAAGCTGGGTCTAGGAGAACCAAAGCCTACCACTATTACTCTTCAATTAGCCGACAGATCCATTAAATATCCAAGAGGTATAGTGGAGGATGTCTTGGTAAAGGTAAACAAGTTTATTTTTCCTATTGATTTTATTGTTCTTGATATGAAAGAAGATTATGATGTACCCCTTATTTTAGGGAGACCCTTTTTAGCTACTGGAGGAGCTTTAATAGATGTTCAACAAGAAAAATTAATTCTTAGAGTCCAAGATGAACAAGTTACTTTTAATATTTTCAAAGATACTAAACAAACTGATGATAATCAAACTTATTTTCTAATTGATATTATTGACAATCCATTATATGAGAATTCTGTAGAAAATAGGTTTGAGACTATAAAAGCGAGCAATGTCAAATTGAAAGAGGACTCAATCAAACATGAAAGTATTCCAATTGAAGTGGCACCAGATTGATCCACTTTAGAATTCAAAGAAAGTCAAGCTGAAGACTATAAATCAGAACTACTAGATAGGTTGTTTCTTTTCTTTTTAGTTTTGATCATTTTTCTTTTCTTTTATTTTTTAGTAATTTATGGTTGCTCTTTTACTGCTCTGGTGTGTATTTTCAATTTTGCAGAAAAATCAATGAGAGCTCAAGCAAAATTTCAAAGCTCCAAAGAACCAGACTGAACCAAATCAGGTGTATTCCTTCCTATCCTTTATTACATCCTTTATTTTTCTTTCTCCTTTAAGATAATGTAGAATAATTAAAAAAAAAAAAAATCATGTGTCAAGAAGAAAATCTTGAGCAAGATAAACTGGATAAGTGATAAAAGATAGAATTATTTGCTAATGAATGTAACGAGTTAAAGAAGTAGATTAGTTGGTCAACTTTTAGCAAGCCTACTTAGGTCATTAAAAGACTTATTAGCACTTTTTATTGCACATGCACACTAACAAGGCAAAGTAGGTATTGATTATAAGGCCAACTGAGGATTCAATTATCACTGAAAATTGGTAATTAATATACATTCTAATCAAAAAAACTTGAATTTAAGGAAAGAGCTACCTGCCTATAAATAAAGTGCAAAAGATAGAGTATATGTGGATTGCCCAAAGCCTAGTAACTGGGTCTCTGCACCTAGGTCAAGTGTGAAAATTCACGTAAAATGGTGAAGGAAAGGCCAGTATGCTCAGCACAGTAAAAAAAAAAAAAAAAAAAAGAAAAAGAAGAGAAAGGCAGTGTGAAAGCTACCTTAATTCATGAGTATAAAATTGAGAATGTATAGAAAATTGACCAAAATAGGTGATAAGAGAAGATACTTTTGTTCTTTTAATTTAATACTGAAATGCTAAAGTTAGTCATCACGAACACAAGTGCTATAGATCTTTGATGTACTCTAAGAAAGTTTTTAATTGTATTGACTGAAAAATTTGCTTCTGAAGCTCAATGCTTAGTTAGCAGTATTTTCTAAACTTTTTGACCTTTAATCCTAGATTTTATCTTTGTGATGGATAATCTTATTGAAACATGGTATTAAATAAAATATTGCTAAGGGACTAGCAATAACTAAGTTGGGAGGTATGATAAGTGGTAAAAATATACTAAAAAAAGTATTAAATTATAAAATAAATTAATCTATTTCTTTAGAAGTTGATGCTTTTGTTAATTTTATATAGGAAAGAAGCTACCAATGTGAAGATCTTATTTTTTTGATTCAGATGAAATAAATTTCAGGCAAAACGGACTTCAAACGAGCCCAAAATTAAATTTCAAAAAAAAAAATCGATTTGGTTCAAACCGATTCAGAAAATCGGCTCAGTGGTTTGGCCCAATTCAATCACAACAGCAGACCGACCCACCGACACAACGTTGATGTCAGGATGATGTCAGTATTTTTCATGATGCACGGTGGATCATCTGAAGGGCAATTCGAGAATTTCACAACATAAAGCATGCTCTAGTTGGCTGAAGAATACGGCGGTCTACGTAACACCGGGCTCATGCATGGTCTACGGAGGATAATTTGAAAATTTTATCTGATCCAACAGGCGGCATTCATTGAAACTTGATCGAACGGCCGAAATGAAGGCGCCGATGGACGGCATCCGCAGCTCCCAGTGAAGATCCAACGGTTAAGATTCATCCCGACGATAAACTAAAGACCAGAAGGCCTCCTATGCGATCGGATAGCCCAGATTCAATCTAACGGTTGATCCAATGGCTGGCATGAAATCCGACTTGATCTGGGTTATTTTAAGAAGTTTTCAAGTGATTTTTGGATCGTTTGATCAACATCTAATAGGCAGAATTACTCAGATCTTAATTTGAGTTGTTTTGAAAGTCTTAAACCTAATTTTTGATAGATTTTGGAGGGAAATCAAACTCTTTATCTATAAAAACATATTATTGCCGTGAAAAAAAAATCAGAGAGACAGAGAGAGAGAGAGAGAAGTCAGAAAAAGAAAAACAAAAAGAAAAAGAGAGGAGAGAGGTAGAAAGAGAAGAGTGATTTGTGAGAAATAAAAAAGGGTTTTTAATTTTTTTTTGACAATCAAGACATCGATCAAGGAGCATCTTCTTCTTCGCCAAGTTCTCCACACCAAGAGCAATGGATAATCAATTTCAGTAATCAAACAGTCTAATTTCTTTATGCTTTTTATTTTATTCACTATTTTTGAATTTGTTATCATGAACTAAATTTTTTTTTACTAAGGCTAAGGTGTAGCCACTCTTTTGATGCAATATTCAGTGTGATTATTTTTAAATTTTATTCATGAGGAGTATATAAATCTGATCTTAATGCTTTTAGATTACTGGCCATCTTCTAATTGATCTGATGAACATAGATGTTACGGACCAAGTACATCTATGTTATTGCTTCTTGATTATATACCTTGTATTATGAATCAAATTAGAATTCATATGCATGCAGAAATTTTAGTGCGCTTTGGATGCAGCGTATTTTAATTAGAGGGTTTCACAAAACTTAATGCATTAATATTTATTTAAATTACACCTGGACCAAAGGATAATTAATAAATATTGATAGTTTTGCTATGCCTGGACCAAAGGATAGTGAATAAATTAGGAGACTCCACCATCACATGAAATAAAATTAATCTAAAGCCCTGAATATTGTATTGACTGAGTTGGTGAACTGATTGCCTTAGTAATCCATTACTCTTGAGTTTAAAATCCTAATAATTTACACTCTCTCTATTTCCTAAAAAAATTTTAATTATTTTTTTATTTTGTTCTTTAATTTTTTGTTCTCATAAATCGATCTTCTAAATAAAGCATAGGAAAGAGCTTTTCAGTACTTATTTTTCAATCCTCTAGGGATGATACTTTACTCATTCACTTTATTACTTGATCGACTGGTGCACTTGCCATAGTTATAAATTAGCATGCATCACAACTGAACCACTGTGACCAGTCGAAACAATCAATCTCGAGAAGGGCCCGCATATCTATAATGGTGGAAAACCTTAGACTTAATCTTCTCTTAGGGAGATTTGATTTAGATCTCTTTAAACTTGACTTGACATAGTCATAACTATTATGACTAACCTAGTAGCATGGGTTAGCTCGAATTATTAGCCACCTTAGATCAGGACCGAGCCGACAAATATGGTCAGATAAGTGAGATCGGTGGAAGGAATATGCCATTAACTCGATAAGAACGCATTCGAGTCGAGTAGCTCCTAATTAAAAATTAGTCAGTTGTATCCGCCAAACTTACCTAAGACACCAAATTATTGAGCTAGAATCAATCGGGTTAGCCTACAATCCGACTCTAACCACTGAGCTTAATTAGGTCTTAACTTGATCGATCACTTATGTGACTCGACCTTGACCCAGACTTAATCCTATTAGGCTCATCAATTTTAAGCACTTTTGATCCCATCTAACCAACTCTTGATTCGATTTGATCAACCGCTAGACCTAATTAAGCTACCCAAGCCTGAACCAAATTTTATGAATATGTCTTAGATCTAAAAATTCTTAATTTTAGATCTAATATATTTCATAAACTTAATTCTTAATTAAGTTTAGGGTTCATAAACAAAATATGTAAATAAAATCCTAGAATTTCAGGATCTAGGATTTTGCAGAAAATAAGTTTTTGATTTCTGATTAAGAACGAACGTGCCGCACCCCTACACATTATAAGAACACCCCATCGAATGGAAGAAGAGGGCCTTTAAATTCTTCATTATTCTTATGACCGGACGGTCAAGAGGAATGCCTTAATCAAAAATATGATGAATGTACAAAACTAGTTAGATCTACATCATATATTACATATAAAAAATTGATCTAACATAAAAACATGTTTTGCATACATCTCATATATCATATCATGCATGTTCTCAGATCTAAATTATTCCATAAACATCTAAAAAATAAAATTTAAATTTGATTATATCAAATTAAATTTCTTCAAGATAACTTTATAGAACTATTCTACAACTAGTCTAAACATGCATCTATCATATCTCATATGAACAAAATTAAATAATTCTATTTTTTTTAAATTTAATTATAATATTTATAGTATTAAAAAATAGTAAATAAATAAATCTAAAAATTATAATTAATTAAATTAAAATTAAAATTATGCTAGACTACACATAGAATAATTCTATTCCTAGTCTAGTCATGCATCTCATACTCTTAAATCTAGATTATTTAATTTTTTTAATTTTTAATTTTAGATCTAATCATATCTAATGTGACATTTAAAATCATCTAATTATTAGATTAAAAATATATTAAAATTAGATCTAATTAATTATGGGAACCTGGCTCTGATACTAGTTGAAGAAAAAATCCTATTTATCGGATTAGGTTCGTTCAGATCTGATTGGATCAAGAGGGATATTTCAAAAAAAATTTCTCTTAAATCCAAATTAGATTTGAGACTCTTCAGATTTGATTTTATTAATTTAATAAAATAAAATAAATTAAATTAAATTAAATCTAATTTAATTATACTTTTGTTATGGGTAATCCTATTATCCTATGATGATCCCGATATTTGCCTAAGATTCTGGATGTAGCCATGCAAGCGCCTGGCCTCTACCAGTATCCACTTGAATAAGATTTGGAGATCTTCTCCTTCTCAATCTATGCTCCAAAAATTAGATCCGAATCTAATCTTGAAGATCTTCAAAATGACTTTTGAAGATCAGTCGTTGTCTCTTACAGCAGTGCTGCCTTCTTTCTTTCCTATTGCCTTTCTCTTTCTTGGATCGCACCAAACTCGAGCCCAAAAACTCTTGAACGTGGATAGGAGAGAGAGGACCTGAAGGTGGCATGGAGAGAAAGGGAGAGAAGCCTTGTGGCATGGGCAAAGGGTAGAAACTCTAAATTCTAGGCATAGATAGGATTTATATAGACCCTGCTGCGCCATGCAATGCCACATCATCCCAACCAATCATGGCTCTTTGTGCAATCTGATCTAAATCTGATTGATGGAATGACATTATCTGATCCAATCATATTAGAGTCCCTCATAAACCTTCTTAGGTGGTGCCAAGACTGGTCAAACAAGACTCTTTGCTGCCACCTAAGTTGAAACCATGAAGCAACCTAGAGTCCCATCTGTATGGGACTCCAGGCATGATCCTCATGGGAAGCATGCCTCCCTAGGCATGCACCCCCTTTCTTTCTACTTTGTAGCAGGAGGATAAAGCCCCATGTTCTCTCCTATGGGTGCATGACACATGGGCAGATGTCTAAGTGTCAAAGGTCAATATTTGACCAAAGTCAAAAGATAAGATTTAGTAGGTGATGGAAAATGGTAGGTGTTGTCTCAAATTTACCTCATAAATTAAGACAACCCTTTTTTGACCTGGACAAGCTCCAGTTAGATCGAGTAACGGTTTCTAAGTGAGCCCAAATATATTTGGCTCAGTCGAGACAAGCTTTAATAATTGTTGAAGGAGAACATTAGGCTCAATCGTGTGCTAGCATGATTTCCTTGAACCTAATTGAATCTTATTCAAAATAATTGAACTGGGTTAGTCCAATTGATGATATCAGATCTAAACCCTTGTTTGTGTGACCCAGTTAGTTTTAGTTTCATATGGTAATGGGATACGTCATGATCTCTATCATCAACATCATCGAAACATCTTTCAATGGATCAAAATTTTTCTAATTCAGACAACTAGTATGATCGATCATCCAAATCATTCTAATTGCTCCCAAAATCCACCAGTGACACCTAGCAGCATATGGTAGCAATCCATCAGAACTGAAAACAAACCTCTTGGTGCAGTTATCTGTGTGATTAAGTTTCTCTATCTTGAGCCTCGATCGAATTAGGGTTAAGGTGATCTCGTCAAACCTTAATTTTCGTCATATAAATTAATCATTCGATTCAAGTATAATGTGAAAAACCTAATAGAAACTCTTTCTATTATTTCACTCTACCATGGCCATGGGCTTATGGACTTGATTCTCATGATTATCATAGGGCTACTCTTCATCTACCGAGGTAGATAGAGCTCCTATTGGTGCAATCCAGTTCCTATAATGAACATGCTATAGCCAACATACACCTCAGGGTTCTGAATGGCTAGGAGATCGAGTTATGGTGTAGTCAAACTATAACACCCTCAAGGTCAACTGTCAATGCACCTCAGGTTAAAGAACCAGACATACCACTGCAGCTTCGAGCCAGTCATCGACGAGAAGGTAGACTTTCTTATGACTGCTCTAGATGATCACGCTTAGTGCTCTCATTCTCTAACGAGTAGCTGTACTCTCGCTTCAGTGTCTCTACACCACAGACTCAAGACTCATCTATCCTAAAGAAGCAATCATACACTAATCTTTTGGATCAATCACCATCCTTATGATGATCCTACGATCGGAAGCATTTTATGAGTTAATAATGAAAATTCATGTCTTAAATTTTCAACTCTTAAAAATATGAACTATCATTACCATTAACTCAAGAGATCTATCATAGATGCTTTCAAATACACAATATGATAGAAAATAACCCATTTTATTATTTATAGTCAAAATTATAATTTTGTCCTTTAGATGTGTATTATGAGTGTCAGCCAATTCTGGCTTCTAGGGCACATATATCTAACAAAGAATTCAATACATGTTGTTTTTTATGAGATTAATGATCTTCCATCAAGGAAGAGTGAGGGTATTGATGATGCAGATCCTCTTATAGAAGGGATGAATTAGATCATCCTAAAGAATTCGATAATTCAAAATGAAAATGATCATGAAGACAAGCAAGAAAATGAGGATGAAGGACAATAAGAACAACCTCAACGTACAAATGATCTTCCAAAATAATGAAGGTATGTTCACAATCATCCCAAAGAACTAATTATTGGTGATCCTACACATGGGATAAGAACTCGCTCTTCATTTAGAGATGCATACAATCATTTTGCATTTATTTCTCATTTTGAATCTAAAACCATAGATGAAGCTGAAAAAGATTATAATTGGATAATTACAATGCAAGAGGAACTTAATAAATTCAAAAGAAATAATGAATGGACCTTAGTATCAAGACCTAAAAATCATCCAATAATTGGCACAAAATGGGTATATAGAAATAAATTGGATGAAAATAGAAATATAATTAGAAATAAAGCAAGATTAGTTGCAAAGGATTATAATCAAGAAAAGGGAATTGATTTTGATGAGACCTTTGCACCTATTGCTAGACTAGAAGCAATTAGACTTTTACTCGCTTATGCATGCTTTATGAATTTTAAGTTATTTCAAATGGATGTTAAAAATGCTTTTCTAAATAGATATATTGTCAAAAATGTTTATATAGAACAACCTCCTGATTTTAAAAATCATACTTTTTTAAATCATGTTTTCAAATTAAACAAAGCATTATATGATTTAAAACAAGCACCTAAGGCTTGGTATGAAAGATTAAGTAAATTCTTACTTAATAATGGATTTTCAAGAGGAAATGTCAATACAACTCTTTTCATTAAAAGAGATCATGATGATATCTTAGTAATACAAATATATGTTGATGATATTATATTTGGGTCTACTATTGAAACTTTATGTCAAAATTTTGCTAAGCTCATGCAGAAAGAGTTCGAGATGAGCATGATGGATGAACTAATGTTCTTCCTTGGACTTCAAATCAAACAAATAAAGGAAAGAATCTCTATCACCCAAAGCAAGTACATAAGAGAGCTACTTAAAAGGTTTGGAATGGAGAGCTCCAAAGCCATTGGTACACCCATGAGTCCATCATGTAAGTTTGATAAGGATGAAGAAGGTAAAAGTGTTGATACAAAGGTTTATAGAGGTATAATTGATTTTTTATTGTATTTAACTACTAGTAGATCAGATATCATGTTTAGTATTTATTTATGTGCATGATTTTAATCTAATCCAAAAGAATCATATTTAAATATCTAAAAGAAACTCAATCCATAGGTTTATGGTACTCTAAGAATTCATCAATTGATTTAATTAGATATTCAAATGCAAACTTTGTTGGATGTAGATTAGATGAAAAAAGCACTAGTAGAACTTGCCAATTTCTAGAAGTTAACTTAATCTCTTGGTTTAGCAAGAAGCAAAATTCGGTAGCATTGTCTACGGTCGAGGCCGAATACATTACAACCGAAAGTTGCTGTGCACAAATCTTATGAATTAAGCAACAATTTGAGAACTTTGACATTAAACTAAACAAAACTCCCATAAGATGTGATAATACTAGTGCCATAAATCTAACTAAGAATTCAATCCAACACTCTAGATCAAAACACATTGAAATAAGACATCATTTCATAAGAGAGCATGTTCAAAATAATGACATAATTCTTGATTATGTTTGTATTGAAAAATAATTGGCTGATATTTTTACTAAGGCCTTATGTGAAGATAAATTCTGTGAGATTAGGAGAGAATTAAGAATTCTAGATCCTTTCGCTTAAATATCCTTCTTTTGATCCCAACTTATTCTCTACTAATATTTTTGGATCAATCCTTGAGACTTAATTTCATTGCTTTAAGTTAAAAATTATCCATCCTTCGTGTCTTTTTCTTGACTATAAGAAGAAAAATTATTTTTGAACTTAATAAAAAAATCATGGATAAATAATTATACTTTATTTGTCTAATAAATTTATTTGAGCATTCTAATGATTTGATCATTTGATTCATTTTAAGCAACTATATTTTACATATTTTGATCATATCATTTATTCTTTTTAAAAATTATTTGGTATCAAAAAATTACTTTTGATCTTAAAAGAGGATTATTGATAAATATTCATGCCTTGTTCAGATTGATTAATTTTAAAAAATAAATTTAAGAAAAATACTCTTTTTTAAGTCTTTTGATATTGATATCAAACAAAATATTTTAAAGAAGCTATTAAAACCAAATATTCAAAGAGAATTTTAGTTTTTAATCAATTGATATTAGATAGCTTGACATTTATCTTGTATTTTATTGATCTTAATATATATATACAATAATAAAAAAAAAAAGAGATGATCCCTAAAAAATTGAATATATCTTATAATTTGCTTTGAATGATCTATTTAAAATCTTTAATCTTTGAAATGTTTCATCTCTCTTGAATCTTTGAAGTTTAAAATAATTTTGTTTAATGCATTTATTTTATTCAAAAAGGAAGAGATGCATTTTTAATTCATATTGTTCATAAATAGAATTAAAAAAAATATAGAACAGTTGATTTTCTGAATTCTATCTCAGAGGTTAATCTCGAGGTCGACCTCTATGCCAGAGATCGACCCATGAGTCGACCCCTATAATGAAAATCTTCTACAACGACTAGGTTTATCCCATTTTGATAGCTTTTAATGATTTTTTTAAGATCTCCAATAGCTACAAATCTTATCCAAAATTCTCTCCTCCACTCATTGAAGATTTAAAAGGCTATAAAAAGAAAAAAATATAAGAGATTTTATGAATTCAATTCAGTCCTAAGAAAAAATCATCTTCAAGTAAAGAAGCTTTCGTTTCAAGTTCACCAACCTCTCGAGAGCTCATTCAAGTCTCCAACAACCTTAAAAAAAATTAGAAAAGCTTCCTCCATTATTTTGAAAAGTGTTCTTAAGATTTTATTTTCTCATTAAGGGAGCTAAATTTGTATTTGATTATCATTAACTCTTATACTCTGCTTTATTATTTTGATTCAAGTTTTAGGGGGTTCCAAAACTGGAAAGGATTGATTCGAGCCTTAAATCGAAGTGTATAGGATTGGCTTACACCCAAAAAATAAGTGTGCTAGATTAGGATAGCTAGAGTTGGAGGTACCGATGTTGTATTCTAGTTGAATACATTTAGTGGTTTTGAATTCCTAAGTAGGAGCTTGGGGAGTGGATGTAGGTGCAAGAAAAGCACCGAATCACTATAAATCTTTATTGTTTGTGGTGTGCTTGCTGTCTTTCTTTTCTTAGTTTATTAAATTCTTGCTTTCTAATCTTTTATATATTTATCTAACCTAAATTGCTTCACACACACTACTTGCATATCATCATTTAATCTTGACAACTTTAAATTAGCATTAAAATCTTAAAAACCCAATTCACCCCCCCCCCCCCTCTTGGGTTGCATAGTTGGGCAACAACTTTGCAATACTTTGACCGTAGTTTTTCTTCTAGAAAAATATCCTCCATAAGCAAGAGTATGATAGAATTATAAAATACTCAACTATTCAGACTCAAGAACACATCTACAAATGATCTAATCGGTACAAATTATAAAAAATTTAGGATCTTCTTAAAAATAATATTTAATTTGAGCAAAGAATCAATCCTTTTCATTCTTAGACCAGCCATCAAGAATTTAACCTACTACTAAGTAATTGATAATATCTACAAACTAAGGGGCCTTTGCATGTGAAACTACCAACAATTGCTCATCTGAAAAAGATTCTTTGATTGATGTAGGTTTATTATTTTCAACTAGGATCCTAGGTAGATGGTCTGCTATAATATTTTTAGATTCCTTCTTATCTCAAATTTCTATATCAAATTCTTGTAGCAATAAAATCTATCTAATTAATCATGGTTTAGAATCTTTCTTTGAGAGCAGGTATCTCAAAGCTGAATTATCTGAATAAATCATGATTTTTGATCCTAACAGGTATGATCAAAATTTTTTTAGGGCAAACACTATAGCTAGTACTCTTTTTTAGTTGTGGTATAATTCATTTAAGCTTCATTTAGAGTTTTACTAGCATAATAAATCTCTAAGGGATATTTGTTTACCCTTTGGCCTAGGACAGCTTCTATGGTAAAGTCTAAAGCATCACACATAATTTCAAAAGGTAGTGACTAATTTGGAGGCTGAATGATTAGAGCTTTGGTCACAGCTTTCCTCAAAAATTTATAAGCTTTAAGACAATCTTCATCAAAGTTAAAAAGAACATCCTTGGCTGATAGATTACATAAAGGATGAGAAATTTTAGAAAACTCTTTGATGAAGCGACGATAGAATCCTACATGGCCAAGAAATGATCGAATTTATTTGACAGAAGTGAGAGGAGGTAGTTTAGAAATTAGGTCAACTTTTACTTTATCAATTTCTATCCCTTTTTTAGACACTATATGTCCTAACATAATTTCTTATTGAACCATGAAGTGGCTCTTTTCCAAATATAAAATTAAATTTGCCTCAATACATCATTGCAATATTTTCTTTAAATTATTGAAGCAACTCTCAAAAGATTCTCCAAAGACCAAAAAATTATCCATGAATATTTTTAAAAAATCTCCTATCATGTCTGAATATATTGACATCATGCACCTTTGAAAGGTCACAGGTGCATTACACAATCCAAAAGGCATTCTACAGAAAGCAAAAGTTTCATAGGAACATGTGAAGGTGATCTTTTTCTAATCTCCTGGGTAGATTGCTACCTAGTTATATCTTGAGTATCTATCTAGAAAATAAAAATATTGTTGGCTAGCTAGTCTTTCCAGGATTTGGTTAATAAAGGGCAACAGAAAGTGGTCTTTTCAGATGGCTATATTGAGTTTTCTATAATCTATACAAACATGCCACCCAGTGGAAAGTTGTGTTGATACTAGATCCCCATGGTCAATGTGGACAACCGTCGGTTTAGATTTTTTTGGAACAATTTATGTAGAACTCATCCAGTGGCTGTCAGAAATAGGATAAATAATACCAGCACCTAACAATTTAATTACCACTTTCTTGACTACTTCTTGCATATTAGGGTTGAGCTATCTTTGCATTTCTCGAGTTTGTTTGGCATTATCTATAGTGTAAATATGTTGCATATATATTGATGGACTAATGCCTTTTAAATTGGTGATAGTCCAACCTATGGCCTCTTTATATATTTTCAAAACATCTACTACTTGGTCTTCCTATTTAGGAGTTAGGTCAAAAGCAATGATTACTGGTGGGGTTTTCTCTGATCCTAAAAATACATACTTAGGTGATTCAGGCAAAGGTTTTAGTTCAAGTTGTGGTTGGGCCTGAATTAAAGGACACAATGGTTCAATTTTTTGCTCAGGTAAGGGCTCAATTTTTATTGACCAAGATAATGTATGTGATGGATGAGGTGAATCAAGTAGGGCGTTCGCCTCCTGGTCTAGGATTTCTTTGACAAGCTTATTCAGAAGATCGTTCTTGGGTAAATCTAAAAAGGAATCAGATTCAACTATCTCATCTATCTAATTAATTACAAAGCAGTCTTCCTCCTCTTGAGTGTGCTTAGAGGCATTAAAAATATTTATTCTTACTTTTTGATCTCCAAAAAAAATGTCCATGGCTCCTATCTTACAATTGAAATTGGCATTGGCAGTAGCTAAGAATGGATGACCTAGAATTATGGGATTTTGGTTCAGCCCTTAGGATGGTTCCATATCAAGTATGAGGAGGTCTACTGAAAAATAATATTTATCTACTCTAACCAAAATATCCTCAATTAAACCACATGGTATTTTTACAGATTTATCAGCTAGTTGCAAAATAACCAATGTATGTTTAAGCTCTTCTATCCCAAATTTTTTAAAAATCGAGATTGAAAATAGATTCACACTAGCTCCTAAGTCTAATAATGCTCGGTTAAAGGTTATGCCTTCTATAACACATGAAATTAATGGAGCACCAGGGTCTTTTATTTTCTAAGGCAATGGGTCTAACAAGACTGCACTTACATCCTCAGATAGCATAATTCTTTTAGTTCATGGCTCATAATTTTGAGTACAATATTTTTTAAAAAATTTAGCATAGGCCAGGATATGCTGAATTGCATTGATGAGGGGTAAATTGATATGCACTTATTTTAATAGTTTCATTAACTCCTCATTACGTACTTCTTTCTTTTTACGAGAAGAGCCTGCTTTTAAGGCTTGAGGGAATGGGGCTTTGGGTTTATATATCTTGGGTAACTCATTTATTCTCCTCTTTTCTTTATCTATCTCATTAGAATTAGTATCAGTACTAGTTCAAGGCTCAGGTTCTTCTATGTGGTTAGCTTCAGTACTAACCTCTTTTTCTGAATTTTTTTCTTGGCTAGCATCAGTACTAGCCTCTATCACTTGATCTTGGTATGGGTCCTTAAGAATCCTACCACTTCAAAGTTTAAAAATTTCTTTGACATTCTCTAATTGAGAATTCTTAAGTGGAATGATGGGTTAACGACTGAATCCAGGTGATTGATATACATTAGATAGGTTGTTTTTAGGATTGGCAATCGATTGGCTTGGTAACTGACCTAGTTCTCTCCTCATATTAGACGTAGCTAATTATCCTATTTGAGCTTCAGCCTAACGATGGATTGATGTTGATTCAAAATTGATTATTATTAAGATATGATTAATTATTGCAGCTGGTCAAATCAATCGTCAGCTAAATTAGTCTGTTGAGAAGGTGGGTATGAGGGTTGATTATAATGCGATGGCTACGAAGGCTAACTAGGCTAATGATAAGTGGTAAAAATATACTAATAAAAATATTAAATTATAAAATAAATTAATTTATTTTTTTTAAAAATTAATATTTTTGTTAATCTTATGTAGGAAAGAAGGCCACCAATATGAAGATCTTATTTTTCTAGTTTAGATGAAATAAATTTCAAATAAAACGGACTTTAAATGAGTCCAAAATTGAATTTCAAAGGAAATAAAAAGTAAAAAATAAAAAATAAAAGAAAGAAGCCAGTCCAGTTCAAATCGGTTCAGAAAAATTGGCTCAGCAGATTGCCCGGCCTGACCACACTTAGATCGGTCCACTGATGCCACACTTCTACAGTGCTAACTTCAGCATTTTTTGCGGTACACGATGGACTGTTATGGAGGGCATTTTGGGGATTTCATAGAAAAAAGTGCGCTTCGATTGGCTGAAGGAAGCAGCGGTCCATGCAACACTGGACTCGCGCATGGTCTACAAAGGGCAATCTAGAAATTCTGCCTGATCCAATGGACGTCTTTTACTGGAATTTGATTGAACAACTGATAGTTGTGCGCTAACGAATGGCGGATGCAGCTCCCGATTGAGATTCAATGGTTGAGATTCATCCCGACTTTTAATTAAGAATCTAAAGCTCTTCTATGCACAATCTGACGGCCTAGATTCAATCCAAAGACTGATCCCATGGCTGCCATGAATTCCTACTTGATCTGGGACATTTTAAAGGGTTTTAAGCGATTTTTGATCCATTGGATGCTGATCTGAAGGCCAGAATTATCTAGGATTTTAATTTAACTTATGTTAAGAGTTTTAAACCCAATTTAGTTAGGATTTCTTCCAAAAATCCACCTCTTAGCCTATAAAAAGGAGGGCTACCTGCTGTTGCCAAAGAAAAAAAAAAGAGACAGAGGCAGAAAGAGAAGAGAGAGGCAGAGAGTGTTTTGAATAGAGATTTTTGAGAGAGAGAAAAGAAAGGGCTTTTAATTTTTTTTTTCTTCTTCCGACAATCAGAACATCGATTAAGGAGCTTCTCTTCTTCTTTATCAAGTTTTCCACACCAAGAGCAATAGACAACCATTTTAGCAATTAAACAGTCTAATTTTTTCAAGCTTTTTATTTTATTTACTATTTTTGAACTTGTTATCATGAACTAAATTTTCTTTTACGAAGGCTAAGGTGTAACCACTTTTTTTGATGCAATATTCATTATGATTTATTTTAAATTTTAAATTTTATTCATGAGGAGTATATAAATTTGATCTTAATGCTTTTAGATTATTGGCCATCTTCTAATTGATCTGATGAACATAGATGTTACGGACCAAGTACATCTATGTTATTGCTTCTTGATTATATACCTTGTATTATGAATCAAATTAGAATTCATATGCATGCGGGAATTTTAGTGCGCTTTGGACGCAGCGTATTTTAATTAGAGGATTTCACAAAACTTAATGCATTAATATTTATTTAAATTACACCTGGACCAAAGGATAATTAATAAATATTGAATAGTTTTGCTATGCCTGGACCAAAGGATAGTGAATAAATTAGGAGACTCCACCATCACATGAAATAAAATTAATCTAATAAATCTGAATATTGTATTGACTGAGTTGATGAACCGATTACCTTAGTAACCCATTGCTCTTAAGTTTAAAATCCTAATAATTACACTCTCTCTATTTTCTTAAAATTTTTAATTATTTTTTATTTTATTTTTGTAATTTTTTATTCTCATAAATCGATCTTCTAAATAAATCATAGGAAAGAGCTTTTTCAGTACTTATTTTCCAATCTTCTAGGGATGATACTCTACTCATTTACTTTATTACTTGATTGATTGGTGCACTTGCCATAGTTATATATTAGCACGCATCAAGTTTTTGGCACCGTTGTTGGGAAATTATGTCTAAAATAATATTAAAATTTTGATCCTAGCTTTACTTTAGAATATTATCTTTAATTTTTGTTCTTACTTTATTTTTTTAAAAAAAAATATTCAATGCATGACACGTACTGGACATAGTAACTTACTACCTTTAGATCCAGAAATTGAAAGGACCATTAGAAGACTACAACAAGAAAGAAACATGGCAGCTGAAGATCCTAACGACATCAATCTAGGATTGGATATGGCGATCGAAGGACAGCATGAAGCTATTCGACCAGTACATCATCCATTAAATGATTACATCACACCATCTATAGTCCGATGCAGCTTCGAGCATCAGGAGACCTACCTGTACGAGCAAACAACTTCGAAATAAAATCAACGATGATCCAGATGATTCAATCAACTGTCCAATTCAGTGGACACGTGCATGATGATCCGAATGCCCATATTTCTAATTTTCTTGAACTTTGTGATACTTTTAAAATTAATGGGGTGTCGGATGATGCTATTAGATTAAGGTTATTTCCTTTCTCTTTATGGGATAAAGCTAAAAGTTGGCTTCATTCTCTTCCTAGGTTCTATCACAACTTGGGATGTCCTAGCCCAAAAATTCTTAGCCAAGTACTTTCCACCTTCCAAGACTGCCAAGATGCGCAACGATATCACTTCTTTTATGCAGATGGACATGGAGACACTATATGAGGCTTGGGAGCATTTCAAGGAAACTGCTGAGGAGATGTCCACATCATCAACTACCCGTATGGCTTCAGGTACAAACTTTCTATAATGGTTTATCTCCTACTAATCATTCTATGATTGATGCAGCAGCAGGAGGAACCATTAACCAAAAAATGGAGGAAGAAGCCTTCGATCTGATCGATGAGATGGCATCAAATAGCTATCAGTGGCAGACAGAATGCATGATGCCAAAAAGACTAGCAGCTGTGCAGGGAGTAGATTGCGTGCCAACCTTACTAGCTGAAATTGCAGCCCTTAGAGCCGAAGTCAACAACTTGAAAGGGAACAGCTATGCATATTCAGAGCATTACCTTATGACCTATGTGGAGGAGGACACGATACGAGCAATTGCCAGACAGGTAATCCTTTTGCTAAAACAACTGATACAGCTAATTATATTGGTAATTTTTTCAGGCCGCAACAAAATAATCCCTACTCCAACACATACAATCAAGGGTGGAGGCAGCACCCAAATTTCTCATGGAGTAATCAAAATGCAGCACAACAGCCACCCCCGGGATTCCAAGTACCTGAAAAGAAGTCCAACATGGAAGAGCTGATGGTCAAATTTATGCAAAACCAAGAAGCAACTATAAAAAATTTGGAAGCCAAACTTAGGCAGGACCAAGCAGCAGCAATTCGAAACTTGGAGATGCAAATAGGTCAAATGGCTAAGATAATCTCCGAGAGACCTCAGGGATCCTTGCCAAGCAACACGGAGACCAAATCCAAGGGAGCAAGTCAATGCTATCACCCTAAGAAGTGGTACAAAGCTGGAGGAGCCACATCAGAAGAAAGAGACTGAAGAGCCAACTACAAATAAGGAACCATCAACTAAAATTCGTCAGTCACCAAAACAACCAGCAGATGGATGGTCTCCAGGTATACGAGTTTGCTGATCCAAATGTGAAGCCCTACGTGCCGCCACTACCATTCCCAGAGAGACAAATACAGCATCCAGATAAGAAATTTTCTAACTTTTTCAAAATTTTAAAGAATTTACATATTAATATTCCTTTTGTAGATGCTATTACTCAAATGCCCAGGTATGCCAAGTTTCTCAAAGAAATCTTAACAAATAAGAAAAAGCTGAAGGAGCATGAGAGAATAAATTTGAATGAAGAATGCTCAGCAATACTTCAAAATAAATTACCACAGAAGCTAAAAGATCCAGGGAGTTTTACTATCCCTTGCATTATTGGTGATTGTAGTTTTGATAAAGTTTTATGTGATTTAGGAGCAAGTATTAATCTCATGCCTTTTTCTATTTTCAGAAAGCTGGGTCTAGGAGAACCGAAAGCCTACCACTATTACTCTTCAATTAGCCGACAGATCCATCAAATATCCAAGAGGTATAGTGGAGGATGTCTTGGTAAAGGTAAACAAGTTTATTTTTCTTATTGATTTTATTGTTCTTGATATGAAAGAAGATTATGATGTACCCCTTATTTTAGGGAGACCCTTTTTAGCTACTGGAGGAGCTTTAATAGATGTTCAATAAGAAAAATTAATTCTTAGAATCCAAGATGAACAAGTTACTTTTAATATTTTCAAAGATACTAAACATCCTGATGATAATCAAACTTATTTTCTAATTGATATTATTGACAATCCATTATATGAGAATTCTGTAGAAAATAGGTTTGAGACTATGAAAAGCTAGCAATGTCCAAATTGAAAGAGGGCTCGATCAAATATGAAAGTATTCCAATTGAAGTGGCACTAGATTGATTCAACTTAGAACTCAAAGAAAGTCAAGCTGAAGACTATAAATCAGAACTACTAGATAGGTTGTTTCTTTTCTTTTTAGTTTTGATCCTTTTTCTTTTCTTTTATTTTTTAGTAATTTGTTGTTGCTCTTTTACTACTTTGGTGTGTATTTTCAATTTTGCAGAAAAAATCAATGAGAGATCAAGCAAAATTTTAAAGCTTCAAAGAACCAGATTGAACCAAATCAGGTGTATTCCTTCCTGTCCTTTATTGCATCATTTATTTTTTTTTCTCCATTAAGACAATGTAGAATAAGTTCGAGGGTAAAATAATTTTTTTTAAAAAAAAATTTAACCATGTGTCAAGAAGAAAATTTTGAGCGAAATAGACTGGACAAGTGATAAAAGATAGAATTATTTGCTAATGAATGTAATGAGTTAAAGAAGTAGATTAGTTGGTCGACTTTTAGCAGCCTACTTAGGTCATTAAAAGACTATTAGCACTTTTAATTACACATGCACACTAACAAGGCAAAGTAGGTATTGATTATAAGGCCAACTGAGAATTCAATTATCACTAAAAATTGATAATTAATATACATTCTAATCAAAAAAACTTGAATTTAAGGAAAGAGCTACCTGCCTAAAAATAAAGTGCAAAAGATAGAGTATATGTGGATTGCCCAAAGCCTAGTAACTGGATCTCTGCACCTAGGTCAAGTATGAAAATTCACGTAAAATGGTGAAGGGAAGGCCAGGATGCTCAGCACATTAAAAAAAAAAAAAAGGCAGTGTGAAAGCTACCTTAATTCATGAGTATAAAATTGAGAATGTATAGAAAATTGACCAAAATAGGTGATAAGAGAGGATACTTTTGTCCTTTAATTTAACACTGAAATGCTAAAGTTAGTCATCACGAACATAAGTGCTATAAATTTTTGATGTACTCTAAGAAAGTTTTTAATTATATTGACTGCATAATTTGCTTCTGAAGCTCAATACTTAGTTAGCGGTATTTTCTAAACTTTTTGATCTTTAGTCCTAGATTTTATCTTTTTGATAGATAATCTTATTGAAACATGGTATTAAATAAAATATTGCTAAGGGACTACCAACGATTAAGTTGGAGGATGTGATAAATGGTAAAAATATACTAATAAAAATATTAAATTATAAAATAAATTAATTTATTTTTTAAAAAATTAATATTTTTGTTAATTTTATGTAGGAAAGAAGGCTATCAATATGAAGATCTTATTTTTTTTGATTTAGATAAAATAAATTTCAAGCAAAACGGACTTCAAATGAGCCCAAAATTGAATTTCAAAGGAAATAAAAAATAATTAAAAAAAAGAAGCTGGTCTGGTTCAAATTGGTTTAGAAAAATTGGTTCAATAGACCATCCGACCTGACCGCACTTAGATCGGCTCGCTGACGCCACACTTACGTAGTGCTGACGTCAGCATTTTTTGTGGTGCATAGTAGACCATTATGGAGGGCATTTTGGGGATTTCATAGGAAGAAGCGCACTTTGATTGGCTAAAGGAAGTGGTGGTCCGTGCAACATCGGGCTTGCACATGGTCTACAGAGGGCAATCTGAGAATTCTGCCTGATCCGATGGATGCCTTTCACTAGGATTTGATCGAATGGCTAATAGTTGTGCACTGACGAACAAAGGATGCAGCTCTCGATCGAGATCCAACGGTTGAGATTCATCCCAACTTTCAACTAAGAATCTGAAGTTCTCCTATGCTTGATCTAATGGCCCAGATTCAATCCAAAGATTGATCCGATGGCTGCCATAAATTCCTACTTGATCTGGGACATTTTAAAGGGTTTTTAAACAATTTTTGATCCATTGGATGCTAATCTGAAGGCCAAAATTATTTAGGATTTTAATTTAACTTATGTTAAGAGTTTTAAACCTAATTTAGTTAGGATTTCTTCGAAAAATCCACCTCTTAGTCTATTTTTGAACTTGTTATCATGAACTAAATTTTCTTTTACTAAGGCTAAGGTGTAACCACTTTTTTTGATGCAATATTCAGTATGATTTATTTTTAATTTTAAATTTTATTCATGAGCAGTATATAAATCTGATCTTAATGCTTTTAGATTACTGGCCATCTTCTAATTGATCTGATGAACATAGATGTTACGAACCAAGTACATCTATGTTAGTGCTTCTTGATTATATACCTTATATTATGAATCAAATTAGAATTCATATGCATGTGGGAATTTTAGTACGCTTTGGATGTAACGTATTTTAATTAGAGGGTTTCACAAAACTTAATGCATTAATATTTATTTAAATTATACCTGAACCAAAGGATAATTAATAAATATTGATAGTTTTGCTACACCTGGACCAAAGGGTAGTGAATAAATTAGGAGACTCCACAGTCACATGAAATAAAATTAATCAAATAATCTGAATATTGTATTGACTGAGTTGGTGAACCGATTGCCTTAGTAACACATTACTCTTAAGTTTAAAATCCTAATAATTACACTCTCTCTATTTCCTTAAAATTTTTAATTATTTTTTATTTTTTTTTTAATTTCTTATTCTCATAAATCGATCTTCTAAATAAAGCATAGGAAAGAACTTTTTCAGTACTTATTTTCCAATCCTCTAGGGACGATACTCTACTCATTTACTTTATTACTTGATTGACTGATGCAATTGCCATAGCTATAGTTAGCACGCATCAGCTAACCTCTTTTATAAGCATAGTTCTGGTATTAGGGTCTATTCTGATAATTTTGTACTGGTAGAGGTTGGGTCTGAGCCCGAGTCTATTATGGTTTCCAAAAAGAATTAGTATAGTTTTTCCAGTCTGGGTTATATGTTTTTGAAAATGGGTCATTGATCGATTTGTAGTAACTTTGAGCATCTTGAACTTATTTTTGGATGAAGGATAGAAATTATGCAGTCGAGGGACATTCACTCACATGATAGGTTGGGCTAGCATAAATAGAATAAATCTCCTGATAATTAGAAGGTAGTGTGTATTATGTAGCAAATTGTTGACCTAGGTTTAGGAATTGATCTAATTTTTGGGCAAGAATGTTGACTTTATTTACTATGTTCATGTCAGCCTTAGAACTTGGTTTTGGATGTTTGATTTCATACATTCTTGGCCATTTTTTTATGAGAAATTGATCTTTCATAATAGGATAATGAAGTATGATTAATCAAATTTTCACTTAGAGTTTCAAACAAGGAATAAGCTTCACCCTCACTTTTGCTCATAAATGCACCTTTATAGGATGCATCTACCATTTATCTGTATTGTTCTCCTAAACCTTCATAGAAAGCTTGGACAATTTATCACTTAGATAGACCATGGTGTGGATATTTTCTAAGAAGTTTCTTAAGTCTTTCTCATGATTCGTAAATTTGTTCCTCTAGAAGCTAAGCAAATCCAGTGATAGCTCACCTCATAGTATTGGTTTGACCTATGGGATAAAATTTTTTAAGAAATTCATGTTGCATCTCTGCCCATATTTGAATTGATTTCTCTAGAGTGCCAAGCTAGTACTTGGCTTTATCTTTTAATGAGAAAGGAAATAAAGTCAGTCTAAGGACATCATCAGAAAAATTCTGGATTTTTATCGTAGAGTAGATTTCTAAAAATTCATCCAGATACTTGTAAGGATCTTTATTGGTGTTCCTAAAGAAAGATGGGAGCATCTGGATTGTAGTCGACTTGATTTCATAAAGGCTAGTAGGGATATGTGGTAATTGGAGATAAGTCAATAGGTTATAGGTAGAAGGAATAAAGTATTTCTTCATCTGCTTAGGTGGTTCTCTATTATTTCCAGTAATTCGATTTTCAGATTTTATATGAATCAGTCATTCAATTTTGAAATTTGGTTTAACTAGGTTAGGTAATAGCGATCACCTATCGTGCATGTACTAGTGCAACCCTAATGTGTAATTTAATTTTTTTAATATTTTATTTTTTATTAAATTATTTTTTTAGAGAAAAGAAAAGAGAAGAGAAAGAAGAGAGTTCTAAGGAAGAGTCCTAAGGAGTCTTGAATCGAGAGACGATAGAGAAGAATTAATTATATTTATATTTGATATTAATTAGCAAATAAGTTAGACAAGCAATCCTGACTAAGGATTGTCCTAAATCTAGACAGCTCCTAATTGCCAAGGTCACCTTTAAGCCCTCTAAGTAAAGAATCAGCCAATCAACTGATCAAGTAAGTTTAAGATCAGTGGGAGTCCCCCCATTGCTTGCCTTAGATACCAATTATGGTTGGCCTGATAAACTAATAAAATTAATTATAAACCATCTTCCTTTGGATCCTGTCATCCCTGAACTACTTTTCTTAGATACCAGTTAAGTTGACTAACCCTAACCTGGTCCAACTCTTAGGGTTACTTGTCCTATTGAGCTTAAATTCCTAGGATCGATGTCTAATTGATTTTAATTTAGAGGCTTAGGTCAATGATGGATGCTGGTTGGTTGTTTATGGGCCAAGAAAGGATGATCAAATTCCTACTTTATCTTATTTAATTGGGTTGTGCTCTTAATTTGATTTAATATGAATATACACAAAAAAAAAAATTTCAAGCAAGAGGTTCTGTGCAATTTAAACTAAATGCATGCAACTAATTGAATTCTAAAAAGCTTACCTTGCCTCCAACAATCACCAAAAGAAATAAAAATAAAACTAAAACTAATATGATGGATGCTCTAAGCAATTAAGATTTCTACTCTTGTCATGAGATTTTTAATTAATTTAAGTGGATAATTTTTAATTAATTTAAAAATAAAATAAATAATAATAAAAAAAGAGATTTAGGGTTTAAGATTGATCTCACCAAATAGGATTAGAAGTTTCCTCCTTACCCTAATATTTTTGTTCTTCTTCTTTTTTTTCAATTCTATAAAATAAATAAGAAAAATTTAGTAAACAGTAATAAAAAAAAACTAAAAAAATTAAAAATTTTAATTTTTATGCCTCTCCAATAACAACGCCAAAAACTTGATAGATTGCGATATTATTGTTAAAATACCATAATTATCAGTTTAATTTTGACTTCTTTTTTAAAATAATTTAAAGTGTATAGATAGTAGCAAGTCAAATCGGATCCACAAGAAGGCAGTGATTTTATTTTAAAATTTTAATTTTTTTATGAAAAAAGAGTTTGGAATTAAAGTTGAAGTCGAAAAATAAAGTTGCAGAAATTAAATGATGCAAAAAAATTAACTTGGTACTAAGATCTACTATTTAGATCTTAGCATCTACTTGTAATTAAATTAAAGAGTAATTAAAATAGAGTAGCAGAATTTAAAGAGCAAGAAATTAAAGAACAGAAATTAAAAGAGTAATAAACTAAATTTTATATTAAAAATTAAAACTTAGAATTTAGATATAATAATTAAAAAAAGAAATAAAAACTAAAAAAAACTCTTAATCTCATATCAGTAGTGTCGTGGAGTTGTCATAGAAGTCTAGCTCTTTCCCTTGATACCATCTATCTTAAAGCAACCTTCAGCCAAAGCCTAACTCTCATCCTTTACCGTAGCTTCACTTGGATCAGATGTCTCAACTCTAGGGTCCTGTAGTCTTTAAATAGTTGCTGAAAGGCTAGAGCCTTTGCTGATGGGCAATGTGGGACTAAAATAGTGTATAGATCCATGTTTGTCGAAAAAATCAAGAGAAAATCGTTAGATATGAAGTCCTATGAGTTCTGACCATTAGATGGTTACCCAAAGCTCCAAAAAATACCAAAAATTCTCATCAATCAGCCCAATTTGAGTTGGAAAATATTCTGACCATTCGATCATGCTTGATGGAGGATTTTCAATCATCGGATCGTCGCTGGGTGCCTTAATCATCGCTAAAAGCTTTCAGGGCCATTGGATCATTGCCTGGTGCCAGTGCTGCCATCGAATCATCACTGATGTGAGCTGGAAATTGAATCAAACCTAGAAAAGCCATGGCCATCTGATCTGATCGGTAGCATCCTAGACCATCCGATCATGCACTTATTATTCCTATGGACTGCATGGATCGACTGCATCATAGACCTTGACCAAACAGCGCGCACCATGGCCTATGAAATTATGAAACTACCCCTGTACATTGTGATGAATTTTTTGTAAACCATTTAAGAGTCTTAGTCCACCACGTGGAAGCTTATGTTTTGCTGTTTGGTGCTGAGCTGGCAGTCTATGCATGATTTTGTGGATCGGCCGCTAGTTCACTATACATCGACAGGCTTAATAGGCTAGTGGGCTAGCGGGCTAGGACTGTACATAGGCTTTACGGGCTGGCGGGCCGACTTTTCTGATTGGGCCAGCTTGCTGGAATGCCAGCTGAGCTGGGATGCATTTGGCTTTTATGGCTAGGCTGAGCCCGTCGGCTAAGTCGATTCAATTTTCCATTTTATTTTTATTATTTTTTCTTTTTATTTCTTTAAAAATTCATATTGGATTCATTTTAACTCTGATTCGCTCCAAATTTATTTTATTATGACCAAAAAAATAAGCTCTTTTTATTGATGAACTTACTTTTATATGAAATTAATAAAATATTAATTTTAAAAAATAAATATAAATTAATTAATAAATTAATATTTTTATTAATAAATTTTTGATACTTATCAGTCTCAGTCGGAGCCAACTCCATTCAAGGACTTCTCTTGCAAGTATGGACGTCTCCATCTTATCACCACCAACTTACCACCATCGCACCATACCAGCAATGCGATCTTGAGACAATTTCTGCATCAACATCTCTATTATCTTTGTCTCTACAAGACATCAACTTTTGATGTCTTAATGAAATCTTTTCTCCAACAATCATGGCACCCCAAACCTCCACACCCATCATCCTTTTTCTTCTTGTTTTTACCATGAAAAATCAGGGGTTTTTCATGTCCTCACCCTATCAAATAGGAGGCATCCCATCTTTATTGTTGACTAGATCAAAACCTAGTCACAAATGGTAACAAACCAAAGAGTTTGAGGGGCGTCCAATTCTTGGATGCCTCCTCCAATATTTTGTGTGTGGGGAATCAGAAGTTAATGCCCAAAAAGAAAATAAAGTAGGTGCACAAAAATAAGGAGGGTGGCAAGTAAAATATTTTCATTAAGAGAGAAGAAGACTTTTGGAGAAATGGGACTCTATCCTGTAGAGTTTAAACCAAAACAAACTTTCCAATTTGACCTATTCAAAATGGATTCAAATTATTTAGATTAAGGGGCATGGAAGAGCACTCTTAGGCATGAGAAATACTTACATAAAGGTCTGGAAACAAATGTATGGTGTGGGCTTTTAGTGACGCAAGGAAAGGAGGAGTCCTAGTCTAACTAGGACTCTTCTACTTTGACTAGGTCAAGATCTTTTGAATCCAATTCAAAATAGTTTTAAGTCAACCTAATTAATAGATAATTCTAATTCAATTAGAAGCTTAATTAAATTAGATTTAAATAAATTTAAATCTGATTTAATTTTTAATCAAATTAAAAATTAGGTGCACTAAACTCCTAATTAAACTAGGATTTGTTCCTTCTTGCAATTGGCTTATCCAATAAACCAATTAGACTTAATCTAATTTAGTCCAAACTAATTATAATTGAATGTAATTTAATTAGACTTGATCTCAGCCTGATTGCTCAATCAAATTGAGCCAATTCATAATCCTATTGCTAATCGATCCTCCTACAATACTTGCATTAGGTCAAACATCAATTGTATTAATTATTTGACTTTAGAATGACTCTAAATCATCGATCAACCATCTGATCAGGTAACAACCTCTAATGTGAGTTATTCCATAAGTTTGAACTTAAGTTGGTAGTATAAGAACTAATTTCTATACCAATCGAAATGACTATCTAGCAATGGTACCCGACGTTTGGATAGGTCGAATGTATAGAAAGCAACATTCTTGAAACCCTAGCCTACGATTATCGTATAATTTATTCCTTTAACTAATAATGCTCAAGATAACTTTGAGTAAGCTATCAACACTCATACAAGTCATCTATATTGGGTTTCAAAGTTTGCAAATCCCATAACTCCTCACAAGGATTATCCAGGCCTAGATTTTGCTAAATTAAAACACAATGAGACATTCACTTTCTGAAGTTAATCAGGAGTGGTCAATCCCATCTTGACTCATATATCGACTCTATAAGTACTTGACTATACCTAAAAATCTTTCAAACCTATTTTAGAAATATAGATAGGTTGGCACCAAAGTACAGTAAGTTGCTTGCAAGTCACCGTAATGATCTCAGATCGGAGGGACACTTATATCCATCGACCTTAACTAGCTACTCTTTATAGTAGAGTACTATATTGGTCATGTTCAGTGTAGATGTACTCCTACATTCCATCTGTATATCATACCAGTGTCTCTACACCACTTGATTACATGAACAACCAATGCTTATGACATACAGCGATCTACACTCGATAAGTTATCATCCAAATAATAACTTATCATTTGGTCGTGAACTATTTAAGAATCATTCGATAAATCCTTCTTTATCAATTAATTATATTCTAAGGACTTTATCATAATTTAGAAGTTTATTTAAAGAAGATAAAACTTTGATGATGAATAAGCCAAATAACATTATTATTTAATAATTCATATACTAATTTTAATTATCTACAACTTAGGTATTAGCTTCAAGACACATTTTCTAACAACTTTCACTTGGACTAAAGCTAATCAGAGTAATATCAAATATCCTATCTTCCACTTAAATTCATAGAACTTTTTAGTTTTGAAATCTTAGCAAATGGGTTGGTCAAGTTCTCCTTTTTTGTCGATCTTCTAAAGGTCGACGTCACCCAGATCTAAAATCTAAGATAATAGTGATACATAATATGCTATTCCTTTGGTTCTTTAGTGCTATGATAGGACTGGACCATCTTTTGAGGGTGCCACTCCAAACCTGCTAATGAACCTTAGCAACTGCACAACCTACATGATAGCATCAGATGCCATGATGCACTCTACCTCACTAATAGAATAGGCTAAAATTTTCTACTTGGAACTTTTCCAGTAGAGTATTGCTCCAATTAGGATAAATTCATGATCCAACACTCTCTTACTATCATCTTTATATGACTAAAATTGGAACCAAAATATTCCATAAGTTTTAAGTCGGTTCCTTCATGCATAAATCACTAGACCTTAGTATTTTTCAAATACTTAAGTATTGTCTATATAATCTTCCAGTGGTTCTCACTTGGATCAGACTAGTATCTACTTACTATCTCTAGTGAATATACCATGTCTGGTCTTGTACATAGAGAAATTAGATAATAGCTAAACCTTTATTCCTTATAATGCTAAAATGTCATTTCCGATTAAGAGAATGTCATCCATAGATAGCACAAGAAATAACTCTACAGAATCATTTGCCTATTTATAGATGTAGGGTCTATCTTCGTTCATAATGAAGACATACGTTCAAAATGCATGTTCTGAGATGATAGCCAAACAGGTTTTATAGATCTCTACCTTCTCATCTGCGCTACTTTAATTCTTTTAAAAATCTATTTGCACCTA
Organism: Cocos nucifera; assembly: GCA_006176705.1. Lineage (NCBI taxonomy): Eukaryota > Viridiplantae > Streptophyta > Magnoliopsida > Arecales > Arecaceae > Cocos > Cocos nucifera. Next base: position 20,931 of record QRFJ01006391.1, on the reverse strand, counting down.
ATAGATTTTATCCCTTTAGGTGAATCAACTAGTGTCCATACACTATTGACTTCATGGACTTCAATTCAAATTTTATGGCTCCAAGCCACTTCTCAGAGTCAAACCTCTGCTTAGCATCCATATAGGTGATAGGATCCTTATTGTTCTCATCGAGCTTAACAGGATCATCATCCTAGTCCTCAATATCGAAGTATCTTCTAGCTAACACGGTACTCTACCGGATCTCCTTAAAGATGCCAAATTAATAGGCTCCAAGTTTGATCTAATCAAATCCAATTCTATAGGTTTACTAGATTGTGTCAGTTCACTCTACCGATTGAACTTCCTCAAGTTCAACTTGACAGGCATTAGTTCCTTCTTTAAGGAACTTCTTTTTCAAAAAGAATGCCTTACTGCTGATGAACATCTTATGTTCTTCAGCATGGTAGAATTAATAATCCCTTATAAACATACACCTATGGGACCAATTTTTTGAAGGATAACTAGTAGGATTCTGAGCATGCTTTCGAAACTTTTTTGAAATATATAACAGTGGAAGCAAAATTAATTTATATTAATCTATGCATGCTATGATCTAATCATAAAATCCTACTCAAGATCTATTGGAGGTGAACCCGCTCCTGCCGAAGTTCGGTCGGATATCTAATTGCTGAATGATCCCATCCAGTAGTGATGACCAAGATTGATCCTCGATAGAATTTGCAAGATCCCTCCGGACCTCGCCCAGATGAGCTTGAATGGCGGGGGTGGCCGGACTCCTCCACCCTAGGCAGCCGACCTTTTTCGATTGCAAGTCTTCTAAACTTCTCCTTCAGCTGGACTTCTCCATCCCAGACAGGCTCTTTTTGACATTCCTCCACCCTAGGCAGCCGACCTTCCTCGATCGCAAGTCTTCCAAACTTCTCCTTCAGCCAGACTTTCCCATCCCAAGCAAGCTCCTTTCAACATTTCTCCACCCTAGGCAGCCGACCTTCCTCGATCGTGAGTCTTTCGAACTTCTTCTTCAGTCGGACTTCTCCATCCTAGGCAGGCTCCTTTCGACATTCCTCCATCCTAGGTAGCCAACCTTTTTCGATCATGAGTCTTCTGAACTCTTCCTTTAGTCAGACTCCTCCACTAGTCGGACTCCTTTCAGACTTCATCTTCAACTGGACTTTTTCGTCAGTCGAACTCCTTCCAAATCCATCTAGCAAACCTTCTTCCGAATTCCTCCGGTGGACTTTCTTTAGGATTTCTCCAATGGACTTTTGAACTCCTTCCAACTGAACTCCATGCAGTCATCTAGAAGAGCCTCCATGCCTATGCAAATCCAGTAATCTGCATAGCATGAATTCACTTACACACAGACAATCCTGAAGAAGTTCAAACTTCTCTGAAGTTGATGAAACTTGAAGCTCTTCACTGCCAGCACCTACCTCCTCCGAACTTCAACTATTAAATCCCAACAGACTAGCATGTCATGACAACAGACACCATCCTTTGTAACAAACTCCATGTGGCTCCAAATGGCCCATTACCGGATGGTTATGATTGTCACTATCAGTTTGTTACAGGCTCCACCTATATAAGAGATCCTTTAGATATGCTTTCTTATTTAGGCTCTAAGCTCTCCTTTCCTTCTTAAAACTCTACTAAAATCTCTCTAAGCACTCCATTTCTATTGACCGAAAGAGCTGATTTGATCATCGAAGGGTCTTGCCAGAGGCACCACCTCCGACTTCGGACGAGACTTATTTTGTAGGTCACCATGGCAACCTCATCTTCTTCGACTCCAGCCTCGATTCCGACGACAATCAGATTTCACACCAACAAGATTGGTGCTAGAGAAAGGACCCTTTTTCTCTTGAGGTGCTCTTATTCTTAAAGAAGTGCTCAACAGAGATCTCTCTCCTTTCTTTCAGAGTTCCTCTTTCCTAATCAATCTCATGAGGATGCCTCCTAGAAAGGCTTCCACCCGACGGTCGACCGCCTCCATGGTCAGATCTCATCCAGATCTACCCACCCCCATCTCATCCCCTACATCTCCAGTTCCACCAGTGGCAATGGTGGATGCAGAGCAATTTAACCTACTGATTCAGTAGGTTAGGAGCCTTACTGAAGTAGTGCAGGCCATGCAGCAGCAGCAACCTTCGGTGCTATCTTGATCGGAGCAGGCTTCTTCGAAATCTCAAGATCCAGTCTGAGGATGACCGACTTGGGTGAGTCGATCGGCCACCTTCGAGAAAGGAAAGCAGAGGGCAGGGAGCCCCTGCTCTGACCATGACTCTACCGTGGAGGGACTCTCTCCCATTCAGCCAGAAAACTTCGGAGATCCACGACCGTGAAGATCTCCTGAACCAAAAGATGCAAGAAATGAATGATTTGCTTTGAGAAACTTTACCGTGAAGATCTCCAGAAAACTTGGATCAGTCCATTGCAATGGCTGCACTGAAAGACAGCCTCCAAAAGAACGATTTGCTGTTCTTCCTAGAGAAGAAGTATCCCAAAAATTTTGTTGATATGCTAGCCCAGGCTGATGGTTATGTCCGAGTGAAAAAGGCCTTCAAGGTTAAGGATGAAGAAGCTGTGAGAGAGTGGCAGACGGGTGATTCAAGCAAGCCTGCAGTTGAAGAAAAACCAAGTGAAGCTCGATCGCACTCTAGAAGTCCTCCCGAGCACAGACGAGCCCAAACTCCTCCTCGAGCTCATCATCAGAGAAGCCTTGATCAAAGGGCACAGTGGAACTCTCCCCCTAGAAGGTTCCACACCTATGGTCCACTCAATGCTCCAAAGACTTAAGTCCTGATGGAGATCAAGGAGCAGCTGTCGAGATCGAAGAAGATGTGGTCTAATCCCGACAAGCAAAATCCTAATAAGTACTGCATCTACCATCGAGACCATGATCACGATACTGAAGAATGCATCCAACTTTAAGATGAGATCGAGGAGCTCATTAGGCGAGGTCGGCTTGTTCCATTCCTATAACATCGGCTTGAAGTAAGGGAAGATCGGCCAAGGGCGCTACCCCAGCCTGAACCATCAAGTAGAGAAGAGCAGTAAGGAGATCGACCACCCCTCAGCATCATCAACACTATCTCTGAGAAACTTCAACGAGAGGAGGCCAGTGGATCTGAAGGATCAGTAAAGAGATGGAGGACTGAAGAACCAATAACTTTCACTAATGAAGATGCTCAAGGAGTTTAGTTCTTGCATAACGATGCAATCATAATCTCTCTAAATATTGCTGACTATGATGTACGTCACATTCTAATAGATAATAAAAGCTCTGCTGATGTCTTATTTTATGATGCTTTCTCTAAAATATCTATACCGAATAACCATCTAGGACCTATGAGTTCCCCATTGGTGGGTTTCACTGGCGATGCTATGCTAGTTAAGGGAATAATAACACTAACTATAGCTACAAGACAATATCCTAAATGGGTCAGAGCGCAGGTAGACTTTTTGGTAGTAAAAGCTCTCTCTGTTTACAATGCAATCCTCGATTGACCTAGTCTAAATGCACTTTGGATAGTAGTATCCACTCATTACCTAAAGATGAAGTTCTCAATAGGTCATAGGATTGGAGAGGTCAGAGGAGATCAAGCTCTGGTAAGGCATTGCTACTCCATTGCCCTACAAAAAAGTGGTGAACCTGACCTTTGCCCATTCGATGGGCTGGATGTTCACGACGACCTTACTGAGGAGCAGGACGAACCCATGGAGGACTTGGTAGCTGTCTCTCTAGATGATGGGAACATAGAACACATGGTGCAGATCAGCTCTAGCTTGGATGGAGAAGTTTGGAAGGAGCTCGTTGCCTTCTTATGAAAGAATGCCGACACCTTTGCCTGGGTCCCTACAGACATGCCAAGAATTGACATCGAGGTCATGGAGTATCAATTAATTGTTGATCCCAAATGTAGACTAGTGAAAGAAAAAGTTCGAAGCCATTCACCAAAAAGATAGAAGGTGATAGCAGATGAAGTGAACAAACTCTTTAAAGCTGGGTTCATTTGGAAAGTCAACTATCTAAGTTGGATCTCCAATGTGGTCCTATTCAAAAAGGCCAATGGCAAATGGAGAATGTGCATAGACTTCAAAAAGCTGAACAAGGCCTATCCAAAAAATAGTTACCCCCTACCCAGAATTGATCAAATGGTAGATGCAACTTCAGGCCATGAGCTTCTCACCTTCATGGATGCCTTCTCCGACTACAATTAAATTTGGATGGCATCAGAGGATGAGAAGAAAACTGCTTTTATTACTGACCATGATATTTATTGTTACAAGGTCATGCCCTTCAGGCTCAAAAATGCAGTTGCGACATATCAACATCCGATTAATAAGATTTTCAGAGAGTAGATGGACCGCAATATGGAGGTTTATGTAGATGACATGCTTGTCAAGAGCCAAACTTCGATAAATCACATTGTTGATCTTGAAGAGACCTTTAGTGCCCTTAGGAGGTACAAGATGAAGCTGAACCCAATCAAGTGCACCTTCGACATAACTTTAGAAAAGTTCTTGGGATTCATGGTGTCGAGGTGTAGAATTGAAGCAAATCCAAGAAAGATTTGGGCCATTCAAGATATGACTACTCTAAAATCAATCAAAAAAGTTCAGTGCCTGACTAGAAAGGTGGCAGTCCTAAACCGCTTCATCTCAAGGTTGGTCGAGCGATGCATGCCCTTCTTTCAGATCCTAAAATAGTCGAAGAACTTTTGTTGGACCACTGAATATTAACAAGCTCAAGGACTTTCTCTATTCACCTTTCCTATTAGCAAAGCCTAAATTCAAAGAGAAATTATTTTTATACCTGGCGGTCTCCCCAACGGCCCTGGCGACAATTCTAGTCAAAGAAGAGGCGAAAGTATAATGGTCGATCTACTGTATAAGTCGAGTCTTAAGGGATGCCGAGATCAGGTATACTAAGTTAGAAAAACTAATTTATGCTCTATTGATTGCAACATGAAGGCTCCGACCTTATTTTCATGGGCACACCATAACTCTCCTCACTGATCAACCAATTAAAGCAGTCATTCATCGAACGGATGCCTCCAGAAGAATCACAAAATGGACAATCAAACTTACAGAATTTGATATCAACTTTCAGTCTCGGCCATCAATCAAAATCCAGATATTAGCAGATTTTATAATGAAATACACCATTCCAGATGAAGCCGAGCTTGAACAAAACGAAACCAGTATTTTATGGTTGCAGCTAAGCTCCCCTAAATAGAGAGTCGATCTTCTTGATGGTTTTTGGGCCCTATATGTGGATGGCTCATCCAATGCTTCTGGTGCAGGCATGGAATTGATCTTGGTTAACCCAGAGGGAGTCACTGCCAAATATGCACTGTGCTTTGAATTTTCTATAACTAATAATGGGGCTGAATATGAAGCTTTGATTGTAAGGTTAAAGATAGCTAAAGTGTTAGAAGCAGATCAGCTCCAAGTCTACAGTGATTTCCAACTGATGGTCGGATAGGTTAGCTGTGGCTATGAAGCCCAGGAGGAAAGCATGATAAAATATCTTAAAAAGGTGAAGAACTTAACCCCAGCCTTCAATAGTTTTAGCATCCAACGGATTCCAAGGATAGAAAATACAAGAGCTGACCTTCTCTCTAAATTGGCCACTTTAGCACCAACCGAACTACCTAAGGAAGTATTTTTTGAAATTCTAAAATGCCCAAGTTCGAAAGAGCATAATCTATGATGCAAGTTGACCATGAGCCATGTTGGATTAACCTAGTGATTACTTATCTCAGGGATGGAGTTCCTCCTTATGACCCAAAAGAAGCTCAGAAACTCAAAAATTAAGCCTCCCGGTATGTTCTGTATAAAGGCAAGTTATATAAAAGGTCATATTCCCTATCTCTCTTGAGATGTCTCAGGCCTTCAGAAATCGACTTTGCCTTGTGGAAAGTACATGAAGGAATCTGTGAAAGTTATGTAGAGGCCAGATCCTTATCGCACAGACTACTTCGATAGGGTTACTATTAGCCGATCTTGTACCATGATTCTATAGAGTATGTTAGGAAATATGACCACTGTCAAAGAAATGCAAACATTCAAAGGCAGTCGGCTTCCAAACTTACATTCTTAAGCATCCCATGGCCATTTGCTCAGTGGGGGATGGACAAACTCAGACCTTTTTCTAAGGCATCTGAACAGCGTAAGTTTCTCTTGGTGGCAATAGACTATTTCATAAAGCGGGTTAAGGCTGAACCTCTAGCAAAAATCACTGAAGCAAAAGTACAGGACTTCATCTAAAAGTCAATCATTTGCAGATTTGGCTTGCCTCAAACCCTCATAACAAATAATGGGCAACAGTTTGTCGGGGCAAGATTCGTCAAATTCTATGAAGATTTGAACATCTTACACCATTTTACATCAGTTACCCATCCACAAGCAAACGGCAAAGCCGAAGTAACAAACAAAATCCTACTGCAAGGTATCAAAGCAAGACTTAAAAGAGCAAAGGGGACTTGGATGGATGAACTTTATCACATGCTCTAGGCATATCAAACTATCCAAAGATTGCCAACTAGGAAGACACCATTTACCTTAGCTTTTAGAGCAGAAGCAGTCATCCCAATAAAACTCAAACTTTTGTCAGCACGAGTCATGGTATTCAATGAGCAGCACAACTCACAGAACCTCAGGGCTAACCTCGACTTGTTAGAGAAAAAATGGGAGAAAGCTCAAGTTTGGATGGTAGCCTATAAGCAAAAAGTAGCTCATTACTACAATTCTAAAGTCAAGGGCAAAACATTCAAAGTGGAGGACTTGGTACTTTGACGAGCAACCATTTCACAACCTCAAAATTAAGAAAAGCTCACCCCAAATTGGAAAGACCCTTACGAAGTCAAAGAGGTCATCCGGCATAGAACTTACTACTTGAAGAAACTCGGAGGCATCGATCTCCCATGCCCATGGAGCTCGGAGAACTTATGCATGTACTATCAATAATCTCATTTCAAAAAAATCTTCTTATTTTAATATCTTCAATCTTGGTGCAAAACTATGATGATAGGAAATAGCCTTCCGAACTTTATCATTAGATGAAGTTAGCTCCATTAGGAATAAGAGGAGAACCTTATCCTAACATTAAGCTAAAGCGAAGACCTCGATTACTTAAGTCGGAATGCGGGGAGAGGCTCCTTCAATAGCCCTTTTGTGCTTCTATAGCCTTGTTAGAAACAGGAAGAGAACCTCATCCTAACATTGAGCTAAAGCAAAGACCTTGATTACTTAAGTCAAGATGCAGGGAGAGGTCCTTTCAATGGTCCTTTTGTGTCCCTATAGTCCTGTTAGGAATAGAAGGAGAACCTCATCCTAACATTGAGCTAAAGCGAAGACCTCGATTACTTAAGTCAGGATGCTGGGAGAGGCCCTTTCAATGATTCTTTTGTACCCCTATAGTCCTATTAGGAATAGAAGGAGAACCTCATCCTAACATTGAGCTAAAGCGAAGACCTCGGTTACTTAAGTCGAGATGCGGGGAGAGGCCCTTTCAATGATCCTTTTGTGCCTCTATAGCCCTGTTAGTAATAGAAGGAGAACCTCATCCAAAATTAAGCTAAAATGAAGACCTCAATTACTTAAGCCGAGATGCAGGGAGAGGCCCAACCAATGGCCCTAATGTGCCCCCACAAGCCACGTTAGGAACAGAAGAAAAACCTCATCCTAATGTAAGCAAAAGCCAGGACCTCGTTGACCAAAGATTAGAGGAAAGGAGAAGCCCTATTGACAATCCTTACACGTGTTCTTTCTACGACAACCTGATTACATCAAATATGAAAAGTGAAACCCTATCTTGGTTCGCAGAAGAAACCCTAGCTTGGCATCCACAACAAGCATCTCATTAGAAGACAACACAAAGAAAAATAAAGTAAAAAAAGTAAAGCCACGAGTAAGCTTTGAATTGATGCAAAATAAAAATAATAAAAAAGGTACCATTTCATTACAAAAATAAGTTCATTACATGCAAAACATAGGTCGACAAAATCAATTATACCAAAAAAAAAGAAGAGAGAAAGAGAAAGGCCACCAAAATTCTAAGAAGGACCGAACTCAGACTTCGGGCTGGTGGTTATTACCAAAGATTTTTTTAGACGGTTGACCTTCTGCTCGAGCTCCCTCCACCTCATCATGTTATCGAGGAACATCCCATCGACTCGATGGTAGTTCTCCTCTGACTCTCACTGCCTCCTCCTCAGGACCTCGAACTCGATCACCGCATCCTTGGTAGCTTGATGCTCACAAGTCAACTTAAGCTTCAGCCGCTGCACCTCAGCCTTTTCTGCACCAACCGACCTCTAGAGTTCACCAATGGTCCTCTTTAAGGAGGCAACCTCCTCGGCTTTCCTACTTGTACCAGCCCAAAAGTTGTCATCAAGTTGCCACTGGAGCAGGGCTACTTCATTGTTGGAGGCACAAAGCTTTTATTCTAGCTTGGACATCCTATCACTCTAGCTCAATTGATAAGTCTCATATGTCTCAACATCATGCAGCTGCTTTTGAAGTATAAAGAACCTCATTGACCAGTCCCACTCGAATCACATCTTGTCAAAGGACCATGGTGAGCTCCCCTCTAGAAGTTGAATCTTCTCCTTCGCCATCTTGAGCTGAGTCTCGAGGGAGCCGATCTTCGCCATCAGTACTCAGGATTGTCACTTGCATTCTTCTAGAGTTCGATCAGCTCCCCCTCGAAGCTCTCCTTTCAAATGCTAAAACTCGTGGAGTCCTTCATGTGCAAGTTTCGGAGGTAGGTGACCTCTTTGGTCTCCAAAGCATTCTTTCATGAAGCTTGAAGGTCATCCTCCATCTTCTTCAACTTCTTCTTCAAATGATGGACTTCCTTCCTCAGGCATTTTATTGAAGATTTCAGGGAAACCCTCTGAGGCAGTGGATCAGTGTTGATGGAAGACTACATTTGAAGTATGAAAACTGCTCAAAGATATAGACAAAAAAAAATTCACTTTTATTTAATCAAAAATTTTGAGTACAAAGTAAAAAAAAAAGAAAGGAGAAAAATATACAACTACTCGAGGATTTCAAGTCGGGAGGGACAGTGGCAGATGAAACCAGAGCGCTCTTGGCTGCCTCGGGTTCCTGAACTAGCTAAGGCACCTCCATGGTAGGTTTGGATGGCCTAGAAGTAGGCTCGATGGAGGAAGGACCAACTGCGGCATCAGATGATCCCACTTTTGCATCGTCCTCCTCCTCCAGAAATTTGAGGTCGAGCTCAGAAAACCTCTGGGCCACCCTACCTTCACAGAGCTTGAAGCCCTTAATGAACGCCTACTGGCCGAAGGCGATGTTCAGATCCTTCATTTTGGGAGAATCCTTGAGCTCCTCCATGGCCTGAGCCGCTGCCTCCGAGATTGACTTCGACATATGGGCCTCCAGACCAGCAACCCTCCCCTCGGCTACTTGCTTTCTCTCCTCCTCCAAAGCCAGCGCCACCTTGAGTCCGATCGAGATGAACTCCTTCTTTCGAAGTACGCTATGCAGGCTCTTACTTTCCACCATCTTCTCCCCTGTGAGGTGCTCAACCTCAGTAGCCATCATCTGAAGGTGATTGATCTCTGCCTAAAGACCTTCTCGGACATTCAACTATTAGATATATGTGCCCTAGAAGCCAGAATTGGCTGACACTTGTAATACACTTCTAGGGGCAAAATTATAATTTTGACTAATATCAATAAAATAGGTTATTTTCTATCACATATGTGTATTTAGTGTCTGTGATACATCCTTTTAGCTAATGATAATGATAATTCATATTTTTAAGAGTTGAAAATTTAAGACATGAATAATCATTATTAACTCATAAAATGCTCCCGACCATAGGATCATCATGAGGATGGTGATTGATCCAGAAGGTTAGTGTACAATCGCTTCTCTTTAGTAGATGAGTCTTGAGTCTACGGTGTGGAGACACCAAGGAGCGAGAGTACAGGTACTCATTAGAGAACGAGGGCACTGAGCGTGACCACCTCGAGTAGTCATTAGGAAGTCTACCTTCTCGTCAATGACTGACTCGATGCTGTAGTAGGTGTGTCTGGTTCTTTGACCTGAGGTGCATCGGTAGTTCACCTTGAGGGTGTTATAGTTTGACTACACCATTACTCGGTCTCCTAGCCATTCGAAATCCTGAGGTGTATGTTGGCTATAGCATGTTCATTGTAGGAACTGGATTGCATCAAGATGGAATCTATCTACCTCGGTGGTAGAGGAGCAGCCCTATGATGATCATGAGAATCAAGTCCAGAAGTCCCATGGCCATGGTAGAGTGAAATAATAGAAAGAGTTTCTATTTAGGTTTTCACATCGGACTTGAATCGAATGATTACATCATATGACAGAAACTAGGGTTTGACGAGTTCACCTTAACCCTAATCTGATCGAGGCTCAAGATAGAAGAACTTAATCACACAGGTAGCTGCACCAAGAGGTTCGCATTCAGGTCTGATGGGTTGCCACCATATACTGCTAGGTGTCACTGGTGGATTTTGGGAGCAATTAGAATGATTTAGATGATCGATCATTCTAGTTGTTCGAATCAGAAGAGTTCTGATCCATCGAAAGAGTTTCGATGATGTCGATGATAGAGATCATGACATATCTGTTAGATATATGTGCCCTAGAAGCCAGAATTGGCTGACACTTGTAATACACTTCTAGGGGCAAAATTGTAATTTTGACTATAATTAATGAAATGGGTTATTTTCTATCACACATGTGTATTTAGTGTCTGTGATACATCCTTTGAGTTAATGGTAATGATAATTCATATTTTCAAGAGTTGAAAATTTAAGACATGAATAATCATTATTAACTCATAAACAGCTCCCGACCATAGGATCATCACGAGGATGGTGATTGATCCGAAAGGTTGGTGTACAATCGCTTCTCTTTAGTAGATGAGTCTTGAGTCTACGGTGTGGAGACACCGGAGCGAGAGTACAGATACTCGTTAGAGAACGAGGGCACTGAGCGTGACCACCTCGAGTAGTCATTAGGGAAGTCTACCTTCTCGTCAATGACTGACTCGATGCTGCAGTAGTGTGTCTGGTTCTTTGACCTGAGATGCATCGGCAGTTCACCTTGAGGGTGTTATAGTTTGACTACACCATTACTCGGTCTCCTAGCCATATGGAACCCTGAGGTGTATGTTGGCTGTGACATGTTCATTGTAGGAACTGGATTGCATCAAGATGGGATCTATCTACCTCGGTGGTAGAGGAGTAGCCCTATGATGATCATGAGAATCAAGTCCAGAAGCCCATGGCCATGGCAGAGTGAAATAATAGAAAGAGTTTCTATTTAGATTTTCACATTGGACTCGAATCGAATGATTACATCATATGACAGAGACTAGGGTTTGACGAGTTCACCTTAACCCTAATCTGATCGGGGCTCAAGATAGAAGAACTGAATCACACAGGTAGCTGCACCAAGAGGTTCGCATTCAGCTCTGATGGGTTGCCACCATATACTGCTAGGTGTCACTGGTGGATTTTGGGAGCAATTAGAATGATTTAGATGATCGATCATTCTAGCTGTTCGAATCAGAAGAGTTCTGATCCATCGAAAGGAGTTTCGATGATGTCTATGATAGAGATCATGACATATCCCATTACCATACAGAACTGAACCTAACTGGGTCACACAAACAAGGGTTTGAATCTGGTGATCATCAATTGAACTGATCTAGTTCAATTGATCTGAATGAGATTCAATTAGGTTCAAGGAAATCGTGCTAGCACTCGATTGAACCTAACGTTCTTCTTTTACTATCATAAATAAGTTGTCCTGACTGAGCCAAAGGAGTTTGTGCTCAATCAGAGGCCTTCATATGGTCTGACTGGAGGTTGTCCAAGTCAGAATAGGTTGTCTTATTTGTAAGACATTACCTGCCATTTTTGGTCACCTGCCATTTCTTGTTCTTTGACTTTGGTCAAAAGTCTACCTTTGACTGGTCAAACGTTGACCATTGACCCTTTGACTTTTGACCACATGTCATGCACCTATTGGAGAGCTGGTGGGGGCCTTGTCCCCCTGCCAGAACCTGGCAAGGAGAAGGGCGCACGCCAAGGGTGGCGTGAGCCCAAGTAGGAGGCGCCTAGGAGTCCTTGTTGGACAAGGACTCCACCTCCCTTTTGGATTCCAATCAGAGTTCTACTAAGAATCCAGTTTGACTGGTCTTAGGCACCCTCTAAGGAGGAATCCAGGGGTCTCTATTCCAACCAATCAGATTTAGATCTGATTTCACAAAGGGTTGTGATTGGTTGAGAGGAAGAGGAGTTGGATCACAAGAGGTCTATAAATAAGACCCTGCGCCCAACCCTAATTCCAAGTCAAAGTGAATTGAATAGAGATTTCCCACGCCCCAAGGCTGCCTCTCCCCTCCTTCTCCATGCCATACTCTCTTCTCCCCTTGCTCTCCACGTCCAAAAGTGTTTTGGACTTAGTTTGGTGCGATTCAGATCAAGGAAAGGCGATCAAAAGCAAGAAGGCTGCGCTGCTGCAAAAGGACGACTGCAGATCTTCAAAAGAGTTTTGAAGATCCTCCAGATCAGATCCAGATCTGATTTTTGGAGGTGTGATAGAGAAGAAGAGGATTCTCCAGATCCAACCCGAGTGGATACCGGTAGAGGCCAGGCGCTTGCGTGGCTAAGATCCAGAACCTTCCGCTGCAATCAGGATCATCTACAGGGTAATAGGATTACCCAAATCAGGTAAATTAAATTTGATTTAATTTATCTTATTTTATTTTATTTATTAAAATAATAAGAATCAGATCTGAAACATATCAAGATCTGATTAAGATCAAGAGAAAATTTTTGAAATATATCTCTTGATCTAATCAGATCTGGACGAACCTGGACCGGGAAATCAGGATTTCCCTTCAACTGGTATCAGAGCCATGGTTCTAAAATTGTTTAGATCTGATTTTAATTTTATTTTAATTAGAAAATAAAGTGATTTCAGATGTCACATGAGATGTGATCAGATCTGAAATCAGAAAAAATTAAAATTAAATGATTTGGATCTAAGAACATGAAGATATGCATGACTAGTTCTAGAATAGAATAGTTCTATAGAATAGTTTTGCATGTCTTTGATTTAATCTGATTAAATCATATTTTAGATCTTCTTATTTACTATTTTCTGATATTATAAGTGTTATAATAACATCTGATAAACAGCAAATAAAAATTATTTAATTTTAAATATCATATGAGATATGATTTGATGCATGTCTAGACTAGTTGTAGAATAGTTCTACATAATTGTCTAGATTAGAATTTATTTTGATTAGATCAATTTAAATCTAATTTTTTAGATTATTATGAGATAATTTAGATCTGAAAACATGCATGATTTGATACATGAGATGTATGCAAAATATGCATTGATTAGATCTACATTTGTATATGAGATATATGATATAGATCTATAACTGTTTTGTAGATTTACATGTTCCTGATTAAGGCGTTCCTCTTGGCCGTGCGGTCATAAGAACGAAGAAGGGTTTAAAGGCCCTCTCTTCCCATTCGATGGGGTGTTCTTATGACGTGTAGGGGTGCTGCGTGTTCGTCCTTAATCAGAAATCCAAAACTTACTTTCTGCAAAACCCTAGATCCTGAAACCCTAGGATTTATTATGCATATTTTATTTATGAACCCTAACTTAATTAAGAATTAAGTTTATGGAATATTAATTAGGTCTAAAATTGAGAATTTCAGATCTAAGACATATTCATAATACTGGGTTCGGGCTTGGGTAGCTCAATTAGGTCTAAGCGGTTGATCAAACCGAATCAAGAGTTGGTTAGATGGGATCAACAATGCTTAAATTGACCAGCCTAATAGGATTAAGTCTGGGTCAAGATCGAGTCACGATCAAGCAAGACCTAATTAGGCTCAGAGGTTAGAGTCTGGATTGTAGGCTAACCCAATTGGTTCTGACTCAACAATTTGGTGTCTAAGGTAAGTTTGGCACAGACGACCGACTGGTTTTTAATTGGAAGCTACTCGACCTGAATGCGTTCTTGTGCGAGTTAACGGCATATTCCTTCCACCGGTCTCACTTACCTGGCCATATCTGTTGACACAGTTCTGATCTGAGGTGGTCAATAATCCGAGCTAACCCATGCCACTAGGTTAGTCATAATTGTTATGACTAAGCCAAGTCTAGTTTAATGAGACCTGAATCAATTCTCCCTAAGAAAAGATTAAGTCTGAGGTCTTCCACCATTGTAGACGTGCGGGCCCTTCCCGGGGTTGATTGTTCTCGGCTGGATACAGTGGCTCAGTTGCACCGGAAAGATGCAACCATGTCTATTAGGCATTGGATGCTATGGCTGGAGGATGAGTTGGGCTCAATATTCGGAATACGGTGAGAGACCCAATTAGGAACCCAGTCTATGCAAATGGTGGGTCTGACTTAACTAAGGAGTGGATCAATATTCCGGATACGGTGAGATTCATGAATTAGAGACCAAGTTTGGTGCCACCATGATTAGAGAATCATGAACAAGAGTTGGAAGGAAATCCTGATTTCCCTGACCAGGTTCGTTCAGATCTGTCAGATCAAGAGATATATTTTTAAAATTTTTCTCTTTAATCTGTATCAGATCAGGATGCTTCAGATCTGATCTTATTTATTTAATAAAAATTAATGAAAAGGATAAATTAAATCCATTCAATTTACCTGAATAGGGTAATCCTATTACCCTGTTGATGATCCTGTTGCAGCGGAAGGTTCTGGATCAGCCACGCAAGGCCTGCCTCTACCGGTATCCACCGGGCTGATCTAGAGATCCTCTTCTCTCTATCACGCCTCCAAAAATCAGATCTGGATCTGATCTGAGGATCTTCAAAAACTCCTTTTGAAGATCTGCAGTCGGCTTGCAGCAGCGCAGCCTTCTTGCTTTTGATCTCCTTTTCTTGATCTAAATCGCACCAATCCAAATCCAAAACACTTTTGGACGTGGAGAGCAAGGGGAGAAGAGAGTATGGCGTGGGAGAAAGGGAGAGAGGCAGCCTTGGCATGGAAGATGCTTTGATTATTTTTTCACTTGGGCACAGGGTCTCTTATATAGACTAAGCTGATCCAAGTCATCTTCCTCCCAACAATCCAACCCTTTTTGAAATCAGATCTAAATCTGATTGGGATTAGAGTCCTTGGATTCCTATTGGAGAGTGCCTTGACCAGTCAAACTGGATTCTTAGAAGAACTCTCATTGGAATCCTAAAGGGAGATGGAGTCCTTGTCCCACAAGGACTCCATGCCGCCTCTTACTGGGCTCACGCCTCCCTTGGCGTGCGCCCATCTCCTTGCCAGGTTCTGGCAGGGGGACAAGCCCCCACCAGCTCTCCAATAGGTGCATGACATGTGGTCAAAAGTCAAAGGGTCAATGGTCAACGTTTGACCAACAAAGTAGACTTTTGACCAAAGTCAAAGAATAAGAAATGGCAGGTGACCAAAAATGGCAGGTAATGTCTTACAAATAAGACAACCTATTCTGACTTGACAACCTCAGTCGACCATATGAAACCTCTAATTGAGCACAACTCCTTTGGCTCAGTCAGGACAACTTATTTATGATAGTAAAAGAAGAACGTTAGGTTCAATCGAGTGCTAGCACGATTTCTTGAACCTAATTGAATCTTATTCAGATCAATTGAACTAGAGAGTTCAATTGATATCACCAGATTCAAACCCTTGTTTGTTGACCAGTTAGGTTCAGGTTCGTATGGTAATGGGATATGTCATGATCTCTATCATAGACATCATCGAAACTCCTTTTCGATGGATCAGACTCTTCTGATTCGAACAGTAGAATGATCGATCAATCTAAATCATTCTAATTGCCTCCCAAATCCACCAGTGACACCTAGCAGTATATGGTGGCAACCCTCAGAGCTGAATGCAACCTCTTGGTCAGTTACCTGTGTGAATTCAGTTCTTCTATCTTGAGCCCGTCAGATTGGGTTAAGGTGAACTCGTCAAACCCTAGTCTCTTCATATGATTAATCATTCGATTCGAGTCAATGTGAAAATCTAATAGAAAGCTTTCTATTATTTTCACTCTGCCATGCCATGGGCTCAGGACTTGATTCTCATGATCATCATGTGTTAGATATATGTGCCCTAGAAGCCAGAATTGGCTGACACTTGTAATACACTTCTAGGGGCAAAATTATAATTTTGACTATAATATAATAAAATGGGTTATTTTCTATCACATATGTGTATTTAGTGTCTGTGATACATCCTTTGAGTTAATGGTAATGATAATTCATATTTTCAAGAGTTGAAAATTTAAGACATGAATAATCATTATTAACTCATAAAATGCTCCCGACCATAGGATCATCACGAGGATGGTGATTGATCCGGAAGGTTGGTGTACAATCGCTTCTCTTTAGTAGATGAGTCTTGAGTCTACGGTGTGGAGACACCGGAGCGAGAGTACAGGTACTCGTTAGAGAACGAGGGCACTGAGCGTGACCACCTCGAGTAGTCATTAGGGAGTCTACCTTCTCGTCAATGACTGACTCGATGCTGCAGTAGTGTGTCTGGTTCTTTGACCTGAGGTGCATCGATAGTTCACCTTGAGGGTGTTATAGTTTGACTACACCATTACTCGATCTCCTAGCCATATGGAACCCTGAGGTGTATGTTGGCTATAGCATGTTCATTGTAGGAACTGGATTGCATCAAGATGGAATCTATCTACCTCGGTGGTAGAGGAGCAGCCCTATGATGATCATGAGAATCAAGTCCAGAAGCCCATGGCCATGGCAGAGTGAAATAATAGAAAGAGTTTCTATTTAGATTTTCACATCGGACTCGAATCGAATGATTACATCATATGACAGAGAACTAGGGTTTGACGAGTTCACCTTAACCCTAATCTGATCGGGGCTCAAGATAGAAGAACTTAATCACACAGGTAGCTGCACCAAGAGGTTCACATTCAGCTCTGATGGGTTGCCACCATATACTGCTAGGTGTCACTGGTGGATTTTGGGAGCAATTAGAATGATTTAGATGATCGATCATTCTAGCTGTTCGAATCAGAAGAGTTCTGATCCATCGAAAGGAGTTTCGATGATGTCGATGATAGAGATCATGACATATCCCATTACCATACAGAACTGAACCTAACTGGGTCACACAAACAAGGGTTTGAATCTGGTGATCATCAATTGAACTGAATCCAGTTCAATTGATCTGAATGAGATTCAATTAGGTTCAAGGAAAATCGTGCTAGCACTCGATTGAACCTAACGTTCTTCTTTTACTATCATAAATAAGTTGTCCTGACTGAGCCAAAGGAGTTTGTGCTCAATCAGAGGCCTTCATATGGTCTGACTGGAGGTTGTCCAAGTCAGAAAAGGTTGTCTTATTTTGTAAGACATTACCTGCCATTTTTGGTCACCTGCCATTTCTTGTTCTTTGACTTTGGTCAAAAGTCTGACCTTTGACTGGTCAAATGTTGACCATTGACACTTTGACTTTTGACCACATGTCATGCACCTATTGGAGAGCTGGTGGGGGCTTGTCCCCCTGCCAGAACCTGGCAAGGAGGAGGGCGCACGCCACCCTTGGCGTGTGCCCAAGTTGGAGGCGCCTAGGAGTCCCTGTTGGACAAGGGACTCCATCTCCTTTTTGGATTCCAATTAGAGTTCTCCTAAGAACCAACTTTGACTGGTCTTAGGCACCCTCTAAGGAGGAATCCAGGGGACTCTATTCCCACCAATCAGATTTAGATCTGATTTCACAAAGGGTTGTGATTGGTTGGGAAGAAGAGGAGTTGGATCACAGTCTATAAATAAGACCCTGCGCCCAACCCTAATTCAAAGTTATGATTGGAATCATAATTCTCCCATGCCCCAAGGCTGCCTCTCCCCTCCTTCCTCCATGCCAAACCTCTTCTCCCCTTCCTCTCCACGTCCAAAAGTGTTTTGGACTTTGGTTGGTGCGATCCAGATCAAGAGAAAGGCGATCAAAAGCTAGAAGGCTGCGCTGCTGCAAAGGACGACTGCTGATCTTCAAAAGGAGTTTTGAAGATCCTCCAGATCAGATCCAGATCTAATTTTTGGAGATGTGATAGAGAAGAAGAGGATCTCTAGATCCAGCCTGAGTGGATACCGGTAGAGGCCAGGCACTTGCGTGGCTAGATCCAGAACCTTCCGCTGCATTACAGGATCATCAACGGGTAATAGGATTACCCACTTCAAGGTAAATTAAATTTGATTTAATTTATCTTAATTTTATTTTAATTATTAAAATAATAAGAATTAGATCTGAAAATATCTTAGATCTGATCTAGATCAAGAAAAAAAATTTTTGAAATATATCTCTTGATCTGATCAGATCTGAACGAACCTGGTCCGGGAAAATCAGGATTTTCCTTCAACTGGTATCAGAGCCAAGGTTCTAAAAGTGTTTAGATCTGAATTTTAAATTTATTTTAATTAGAAAATAAGTGATTTTAGATGTCACATGAGATGTGATCAGATCTGAAATCAGAAAAAATTAAAATTAAATGATTTGGATCTAAGATTAGAAAATATGCATGACTAGTTCTAAAATAGAATAGTTCTATAGAATAGTCTTGCATGTTTTGAATTTAATTTGATTAAATCATATTTTAGATCTATTTATTTACTATTTTTTGATATTATAATGGTTATAATAACATCTAAAAAATAGCAAATAAAATTATTTAATTTTTAAATATCATATGAGATATGATTGATGCATGTCTAGACTAGTTGTAGAATAGTTCTACATAATTGTCTAGATTAGAATTTATTTTGATTAGATCAATTTAAATCTAATTTTTTAGATTATTATGAGATAATTTAGATCTGAAAAATATGCATGATTCGATACATGAGATGTATGCAAAATATGCCATGATTAGATCTAATTTGTATATGAGATATATGATATAGATCTAAAACTGTTTTGTAGTATTGCATGTTCCTGATTAAGGCGTTCCTCTTGGCCGTGCGGTCATAAGAATGAAGAAGGGTTTAAAGGCCCTCTCTTCCCATTCGATGGGGTGTTCTTATGATGTGTAGGGGTGCTGCGTGTTCGTCCTTAATCAGAAATCCAAAACTTACTTTCTGCAAAACCCTAGATCCTGAAACCCTAGGATTTATTGTGCATATTTTGTTTATGAACCCTACTTAATTAAGAATTTAAGATTATGGAATATTAATTAGGTCTAAAATTGAGAATTTTAGATCTAAGACATATTCATAATACTGGGTTCGGGCTTGGGTAGCTCAATTAGGTCTAAGCGGTTGATCAAACCGAATCAAGAGTTGGTTAGATGGGATCAACAATGCTTAAATTGACCAGCCTAATAGGATTAAGTCTGGGTCAAGATCGAGTCACGATCAAGCAAGACCTAATTAGGCTCAGAGGTTAGAGTCTGGATTGTAGGCTAACCCAATTGGTTCTGACTCAACAATTTGGTGTCTAAGGTAAGTTTGGCACATACGACCGACTGATTTTTAATTGGAAGCTACTCGACCTGAATGCATTCTTGTACGAGTTAATGGCATATTCCTTCCACCGATCTCACTTACCTGGCCATATCTGTTGACACAGTTCTGATCTGAGGTGGTCAATAATCCGAGCTAACCCATGCCACTAGGTTAGTCATAATTGTTATGACTATGACAAGTCTAGTTTAATGAGACCTGAATCAATTCTCCCTAAGAAAAGATTAAGTCTGAGGTCTTCCACCATTGTAGATGTGCGGGCCCTTCCCGGGGTTGATTGTTCTCGGCTGGATACAGTGGCTCAGTTGCACCGGGAAGACGCAACCATGTCTATTAGGCATTGGATGCTATGGGCTGGAGGATGAGTTGGGCTCAATATTTTGGATACGGTGAGAGACTCAATTAGGAATCCAGTCTATGCAAATGGTGGGTCTGACTTAACTAAGGAGTGGATCAATATTCCGGATACGGTGAGATTCATGAATTAGAGACCAAGTTTGGGTGCACCATGATTAGAGAATCATTGAACAAGAGTTGTTCACTCATTGGCTAACCCATCACCAATAACTGTTAGGTGAGGTGATGAGTCAGTTGGTGAGACCGCACCACCCACTAGAAATCATTAATCATGGAGATTTTCGCATCTCTACAGAGGGAGTGTAGGGATCCGAGAAAAAATAGTGGGAGCTAATTTGTTTAAAAATAAAATCCCTAAATAAATTGGTCAAGTCATAATTACAGTATCTAACTAGAATCTTTGACTCTCTACAGGAAAATGTCTGCGTCCAACCCATTGGCACGTATCCTGGAGACACATAGACTGACTGGACCCAATTATAAAGATTGGCTCAGGAAACTACAAAATTGTTTTGGGTTCTGAGAAGTTAACCATGTTTTGGACCAGGACCCTCCCACCTTACCAGCTCGTCCATCCAGTGAACAGAGAGCATCTCTGGAAAAATGGATAGACGAAGATAATAAGGCCAGATATTACATGTTGGGCTCGATGTCTGATGAGCTCCAGCGCCAACATGAAGATATCGGGACTGCTCGCCAAATGTTGGCTCACCTGCAGGAGATGTTTGGTGAACAGAGTCGCGCAGCCAAATATCAAGTCACGAAATGACTTTTTAAGGCTAAGATGCGTGATGGGCAGTCAGTCCAAGATCACTGTCTGACAATGATCAAGGACATGGAAGAGCTTGAGAAGCTCGGTGTGAAGTTAGACTTGGACCTGCATAGAACGATATTATTCTGCAATCCTTGACTGATGCATATGGGCAATTCATCATGAATTACCACATGCATAAACTTCAAAATTCCTTGGCCGAATTAATGAATATGCTGGTTACCGCTGAGCTTTCTATGAAAGGTTCTAAAGGCTCAGTTCTTGCTATGGAACGGA